>DWMY01003075.1:0-10746 GCA_018249775.1 Heliconius hecalesia formosus
GATGTTTATGATTCTTATGATAATATATTTGCTGCTCTTCATGGCTTTGCTTATAATGGTTCCTTATTGATGTAAGAATTAGTTTTGTTTGCTTTTATTATGTTTTGTTCACAGTGATTTTTATTTCTAAATATTTGTGTTTATTTAAAAATCCTATATTCTAATCTAAAATTTTAAACTCTATTGCTGTTACTATAATTAAGTTAGCGATTGTAGCCAAAAACCTCGTTTACGTGGAGTATAATCGAAAGTTCGATTTCTTCCCGTTTCCTTAGAAAAATTAAGTCTTCTCTCAGTAGGCGGTGACTGTCAGTCACTCAGTAGCGGATGAGTTTTTCGTTTTATAGTATCGTGGCGCAGAGGCACAAGCGAGTGTTAAAATATTATTTTTTTATAGTTTTTTTTTATAGTTGTATTCCGCCACCTTAAAGGCAATGAATTTTTGATTCTTTCAAAATAGTGAGAACCATAATTGTTAGCGTTGTGTGATTGCTTTTATAATTTATTTGATTTTATCTCAAATAAAATAACTATAAATTGTGTATGATATATACAATTAATGTGTAGTGCGTGATGTAATACGGCCTGTAGCCTTCCTCGTCAATTGAATAGAAATTTTCAGTTCGAACCAGTTCCTGAGATTGTCGTGTAAAAGCAACAAACATTTCAGCTTTAAATATAATATTATATAATAAAATATTATATGATTATTTTTTTCCATTTTGGCCAGTGAGGTGATTCGTGGCGCAGAGGCACAAAGTGTGACTGTAAAATCAACTGGTTGTGGGTTCGATCCCCATTCGAGGAAATGAAATATTTATTTACATTTATATTTTCATTTCTTCGCTCTCGTGTCGAGGCAAATCGGTGATTTCCGCCACTCAACACGCCTCCAGAACTGGGGATCAGAAACAGAAGAACAGAAGTGGGGAACGAAGTGTCTTAACACTAGGTTCCCTCTGCCTATCCTGCTATGTGCGGGATACAGCGTGAAGCTGATTTAATATAATTTAACTTAAAGTCTACAAAACTAAAATAAGCATCAAAAAACTGAAAACGAAACTAAATTTTTACTCTTCTTTCAGGTCAAGAGCGTTTCGGCAACATGACGCGCGTGTACTACAAGGAGGCAGTAGGTGCCTTCATAGTGTTCGACGTGTCTCGCGTGGCCACCTTCGACGCAGTGGTCAAATGGAAAAACGATTTAGATACTAAGGTTCAGCTGGCTGATGGATCACCCATACCCTGTATATTGTTGGCGAATAAGGTGAGAGTTATATGGAGAAGATTTTTCTGAATACTTTAGAAAAAACTGGAACAGTGATATTTTAGGTCACGTAAAAGCATAAGGTGCCTCTGGAGTTCCTTCTTTTGTAGTACACTCATCATTAGAGCGTACTACGACAGAAGTATACAGAGACTGTAGAGTTTGCTGCTCCTTTCCCTCTGACAACCCCGCTAGGGTAACAGCGCGAAGCTAAGAAATTTTACTATATATCGCTGTCCATAAATCAGATATATACAATCATATGACGTTTTTTCATCAGCATTTTTCCTTTCTTGCTTGATCTTTATGCACTCTCTTCTCTTGTGTTGTTAAGATGTATGCAAATCGATTCTTGAAATTAATATTTTTTTTAATTATAACAAAGTCATTAATCAAAATAAATTAGCCTACCTTGATTAATTATATTTTATACGTAATTTTATTTTAACTTATGCCATAATTTTGTCCCCCAGTGTGACCAACAAAAAGAAGGTATAATAAATTCTCCGACAAAAATGGACGAGTACTGTCGGGAGAAAGGCTTCGCTGGATGGTTCGAGACGTCGGCAAAGGAGAATATTAATATAGAAGAGGCGGCACGTTCGTTAGTACATAAGGTGAGCTTATGGAAAAAAACGAAATTAATATAATGTTACAAATCGGAAGCGGGTAACGTTTTTAAGAAAAACACGATAAAAACACAAATCGTCTATATGATTCTAAACTGTTTTGGAAGAGATACTATGTAATTGCAATAAGTGATATGTATCACCTACTAACAATACTTCATACTAGTTTCCTTCGAATAGGGGCCGCCACTTACAAGCGAGTGCCCCCGATTGACACAATTCCACTGCTTTTATAGTTATTTTCCACCTAAATCTACCCTCTTTTACATGAATACGCTAACAATATTTATATTTTAATTGATGTTTAATTTGTAGTGGGTACGTTAAAAAATTAAAGGCCGTCGTGGTGCAGGGGCACAAGTGCGCGACTGTAAACTCGATGGTCGTGGGCTCGATTCGATACTTGATTAATATTTACACGATATTAAAAGATAAACAAACAATTTGAGTTTGTGTATTTAAAATTTTTGTTTATCTTTCTATTGCCGGTACACATAAACCTATTTTTATTGAACTTTTCTGAGATTAGCAAATTATGAAAAGAAACACACAATTGTCGAATATAGAACCCCCTCCTTTTTTGAAGTCGGTTAACAAATCGTGTATAATTATCAAAAACGAGACTAAACATTATTACCTATACAAGTAACTGTTATAAAAAACATGATCAGACACTCTATTGTATTTACTTCAATTGTAATCAATTTAATTGGTTTCTTATTTCTTCATTTTGATAATCTGAATAAATTAGAGGCCGTCGTGGCGCAGGGGCACAAGTATGCAAATGTAAACGCGACGGATATTAGTTGGATTCCCACTCGAAGGAACAAAATATTTAATGTTTATATTTCAATCGACGCGCTGGAGGTCCGCAATCCGCCACTCAACACGCATACGCAATGCCTCGAGAATTCGGCGAAAAGTGGGGAACTCAAGTGTCGTAATGGGAACGGAGTGTCTTGGGTTCCCAGGCTCCGAGGTTCCATCTGCCTACCGCGCTTTGTGCGAGAAGCGATAAGCTAAAAAAATGGCTAATTAATTAAAACAATATCTTTGTTTAAACCTTTTCTTCCTCCTGTTATTTTATACTACCAAATTTAGGAACTTGAAGGAAATAAACATATGAGTACATTCCGAATTCGAACTGGCGACCGACCAGTTTACTATTATGACGCCAATATATTTGTAATATGCACATGTTTTAAGTATGGTTACATCGATCTTTCTTGAATCGATACGACGACAAAAATCCTTTGTTAATTATCTTAAGTGAGATTTCGTTAGCATAACCTGTCGCGAAACTGTCAGTGCACTTTAAAAAAGGCTTTTCTGTATAAATATTTTTTTTCTTTAAGTCTATTATTGTGACATGGTACAGTAAAAGCAAAGTTGCTAAGTGATTCCAATAAAATTTATTTTAGATTAAAATATAAGAATAGTTCAGCGTAAATAAAATAGTAGTAGTAGTTTCGCCATTGAGCACGCTAAGTTTTGAATTCGTGTGAAAAGCGGAAAATGGAGTGTCTTAACACTCTTAGGTTCTCTATCCTATCTTGGTACCTTTGAGATATAACGTGAAGGTAAAAGAAGCTGAACATGCCCAAAATATTATTGTAACGAAAGCTAAGGATATAAAACCTTTTCTTGATCAAGGACCACTTTTATATCGTTCTTGATAGCAGGGACCACTATGCATGTAGGTATAGTAAAAAATTACTGTGATAATCAAACAGAAACTTTGCGTCACCATCCCCAATCATAAAATTAAAATCGTTCGCGGACCATATTTAGGCTTCTGCGGACCACTGGTTGGGAAGCAGTGATCTAGACAGACAGGTATACCATAAATATTTATATTTTTTTAAAGGCAAAAAAAGACTTCGTGTTTCGATACATTTATGACATCTATTACGATTAATATTAAAGTAATAGTTTTAGATAAATCCAAGTTATTTATGTGTTTTAAAGATACATTTGTAAATGCTAAGTGAAACGGCAATTATAAGTCAATTTATCATAATTTATATGAATAATTAAAAAATGATTTACTTAGTGAATATTTTAATTAATATCTCAATTAATATTTATATGTGAAACGTTATTTAGTAAGTAAAACAATATTTTTATGACACATTGGGCAATAGATGTATTATTGAAAACCGGACAAGCGCGAGTCGGGCTCGCCCACCGAGGGTTCCTAACAAAAATTGGAGGTGTCGAGCGTTATCTGAAATTTATGCTTATCTTAGCCAGAGCTCTTTCATCTGATACCTCACATGAACCAGCGGATTTAATTTTTTTTTTTAGGATTTACCACAAATGTATAGTTTTATTTTTTTTTCCTGAACTTATACTACTTGTAGATGCTAGCTGCCAAATTTCATAATTCTAGGTCAACCGGAAGTACCCTATTCATTTTGATTTCCTTTAAAGAGTCGCGTTATTGCAATATAAACGGTATTTTTTTTTTCAAAGTAAATGTAGAAATATGATTTTTCAGAAAATCATGGAGCCGTAGATCTGAGTAAATGGTTTGAATTTCAACTCGATATATCCAAGCTCCACTCGAGGAAATAAAATATTTAATATTTTCATTTCCTCGCTCTGGTAACGAGGCAAAACGCGGCGTTGACTTCCGCCACTCAACACACAATGCCACGCAAAATTCGGGGGAAAATGGTAAACGAAATTGTTTTAACTGGAACGGAGTGTCTTATTACTATTTTACCAGGTTACCTCTGCCTCTGCCTTCTATAAATAATATATGTATTTATGTGAGTGATTGCAAGTATTTCTCAATAGTATATAATTATAATTCTCAGAACACTTTCGAAACATGACACAACGTGTCAATTATTTTTAATTAAAGATATGTATATATACAAAATCAGGTTAAGCATAAGTTGTTTTCAATAATTTTGATATATGGGTTTGTCGTCCAAAGGTAAAAAAATATAGATGATATATACGTATATAGAACTGTAACATACTAGACATAATGTTATAAGAATATTCTACATATTAAAATTGTGAAATGAATATCAATAATATATTTTAAAATATATTATTAATCGTCCATTATAAAATTCATCAGTCATTTAAGTTATATAGTTAAAATTTAAAGAATAGACTCGGCAGTGCCTTATCCGGCCGAAAATGGGTAACGGAGTGTCTTAGCACTAGGTTCCCTGCCTCCCATGCTATAAACGGGTTACAGCCTGAAGCTGAAAAAAAATGTATTAGTCATCGAAATACTTGTATTATTAGAGGCTGCTAGGTTATTAATATTATTTCAATCATAATGTAATACGCTTGCGACGTAAACTAAATTACATTTTCTATTAATGATCGTCATTGGATGTGATGGTTTTACAAATAATAATTATATTTCCATTAGAATACTATTAAAATGCCATCGCGTTTGACTTGTACACGCACACGATGGCTTCACGCTTTATATAGCAGAGGGAACTAAATGCTTAGTCCCCTTTTTCACTTTCCGCGCCCAATTTTCGGGAGATTGCATGTTAAGTATCAGAAATTAACGCCGCGCTTTAGGAAGACTGTCTAAATTTTAAATATTATCGTGTTTGTTTCTATAAAGAATGGAAAGAGAAAATAGGGTTACTATATCACTAGTTTCTTCCTACTTGTCTATCGTGAAGTAACTTTTGACGAAGTTATTGTAGATAGTTAGATATAAATGTATAGATACGCATGTACGTTAGACTGTGAGGAAAGTCACGTAGATATCTCATCTCATTAATCATTCTTTAACCTGGCCTCGTTAAAACGAATTATCAAGAAAGACAAGCTCCGCAGTTGGAAACTATGTGGGAAACTATTATTTCTTTTTAATTTCTTTTAAACAAAAGTTAAGTGTATTATTGTTAATTTTTAAGGTTCTGTACGTCTAAAGGTAAAAAAGAAACCATTATAGGATCACGTTGTCCGCCTGTCAAGACCATTTATCTCGAGATCGCGTGGAGGTATCAAATAGTAGTATTTTTTATAACACTTGTCGCTTAATCAAAACCTATAGGATATTTTCCGTGGACCTACTCTTAGGAAATTTGGCACGAATACTGAATTTAGTACGGAATCCTCTGTGGGCGACACGCACTTAACCGGTTTTTAGGGTTCCGTACCCGTCCCGTTGAGTTTCCTTAAAAAAGGAAAAGAAAAAACCCTTATAAGATTACTTTACTTGTCCCTCTGTCCGTCTGTCTGTCTGTCTGTCTGTCTGTCTGTCCAAAACCTTATTTATCTCAGATTCTCAGAGATCTCGAGAAATCGAGTTGAAATTCAAACTATATACTCACATAACTTCCTGAAAAAAATGGTATTTCTACATTTATTTAAAAAAAAAATATGGCCGTTTATAGAGCAAAAAACGTGTATACCGACAAAACGCGTATTTCGAATCAAAATCAATAGGGTACTTCCGGTTAACCTTGAATTAAGAAATTTGGCAGCTAGTCACTACAGGTAGTATCCTCTACCTAAAAAATCCCTCGGCAATAGCGTGTGGTCGTTAAGTTCAAGTAAAGACAATAAAAATAATCAAATGTTACCAAACTATTATCGGTTTTCTATGAAAAAAACCGGTTTCGAAACATCCAGAAAGTTAACGCATTCTGGTATTTGGACAGGTTTGAGATGTAGATCTTAGCTTGATATTATTTTATAGCGTAGGTACAGCCTAATATATTTTTCTAATACATGTTGTTCCAAAATATCAGCGTTCTTTTGTTTTTAATTTAAAAAAATGATCGTGTTTTCTTCGTCTTCCATTAAGACATTTCCATTGCCCTCTTTCCGCTAAATTCTTGAGTCATTCCCCCATGAGGGAATCGAATCCGCAACCGTCGCGTTTACAGACACAGCACATTCGAACCTTGTGCTCGCTTTTTTACTCATGTAAAAATATTTAAACATTTTATGTATTTTATACGATTCGGACACGGTGCTGCTATCATAAATTAGGCAGAATCTACATATAGTTAGAAGATTGTTATTGTATTATGCTTATAAAATAAATATTTGCCTTAGTGTATGGTATCGTGCAGCATTGCTTAAATAACTAAACTAATATTTTTGTAATAATAAAAAAGCTTATTGCCGTAATTTATGTGGAAATGTCGCTAATAGAAGGTATCACTCAGCTTTTTTACGGCCGTGTATATAAAAATTGGACAACTTGATCTTTTTGGATTTTGGATTTTTTTTTGTTGGGCCCAAAGATGTTTTTTAAATTCCATTCTCAATAAGGTGAAGGTCAAAAAGCTCTATTACTATTCAGTAGAAGTATACTGATGTCCTTCAATTTAGTTACCTATTAAGACCACCACATATTATTTTAAGCTAGTCGTGGCGCAGGGGCACGAAGTGTGACTGGTAAATCGACTGTTTGTGGGTTCGATCCCCACTCAAGGAAATGAAATATTTATTAATATTTATATTATCGTTTCTTCGCTCTGGTATCGAGGCAAAACGCGGCGCAGAGTTCCGCCACTCAACACGCAATGCCTCCAGAACTCGGCGCAAAGTGGGGAACGGTCTCAACACTAGGTCAATCTGCCCTGCTGTGTGCGGGATACATCGTGAAGCTAATTTAATTTATATTTCTTTAAATATAACCATATGCTGGAATGGATTGAATGAAATATTTAACATTTCCATTTCTTCGCTCTGGTAATAAGGTAGTAAAGCTGTAAAGGTGGTAATAAAGCTCAGCGTCGTGTTCTGCCACTCAACTCAAATATGACGAAGGTGGATGGCGAGAGTTCTTCAGTGGGACGGAAGTAAAACAAGAGTTATGCAACTATGTTTATATTAAGGTTTACAAATTTGTGCAACTCGTACAATCGATACATGCTGTTTTATACTCTTTTTTAAAATACAATTACCCACTTTTACAACTTATATTTAGACACGTTCCATTTCTCGATATCAAATAATTATACTTAAAAATAATACAATATTATTATTAATTCAATTTCATTAAATAATTATTATGTATATTATAATTATCATAATAAATTATTATTGTTAATTAAATCGTATCATATTGAAGTATAAGACAGAATATAATTATATTAAATAGCGGGTAGTATAATGCGAGTGTCTTAACACTAGGTTCCCTCTGCCTACCCTGCTGTGTGCGGGATACAGCGTGAAGCTGATTTAATTTAATTTTTTTATTATATTATCTATTACACAAACTCTCAGGAATTAATCGCTAGGTAATAAGCTTTTTTAATATTACAAAAATATTAGTTTAGTTATTTAAGCAATGCTGCACGATACCATACACTAAGGCAAATATTTATTTTATAAGCATAATACAATAACAATCTTCTAACTATATGTAGATTCTGCCTAATTTATGATAGCAGCACCGTGTCCGAATCGTATAAAATACATAAAATGTTTAAATATTTTTACATGAGTAAAAAAGCGAGCACAAGGTTCGAATGTGCTGCGCCTGTAAACGCGACGGTTGCGGATTCGATTCCCTCATGGAGGAATGGGAGTAAAGTGTTTTAATGAGAATGGAGTGTCTTAACACTCCGTTCCCAGATTTCCTCTGCCTATCCTGCTATGTGTAGGATAGAACTCATAACCCGTTTTACTACATTACGATAGTGATTAATTCAAATATCCTTTATAATCCAGATAATGCCTGCATAATCCAATCAAGTGCATAGCGCTCTTTATGTTAAAACTATATGAAGCCGTCGTGGTGCAAGGGTACAAGCGTGTGATTGCAATAAACACTACGTCTGTGGGTTCGACTCTCTTTCTCTTTGAGGAAATGAATTATTTAATAATCTAACATCTCCGTTCTGGATACAAGGGAAAGTCAAGCGAAAAGTGGGGGATATGGGGAGTATCTTAACACTAGGTTCCCTCTACTTACCGTGATATATGCGGGATACAGAGCTGAAGCTGGAGTCATACTCGGTTAGACGGCAAATTATAAAATAAACTATTAAAGTTTGTATAAAAGTAAGTTTGTAGTATTAAAGTTTATGAGTATGATTAATAGCTGTAATTTTATACGTTACGGTATTATGATTATATGATAAAAATGTGATGATTTATCGACTATATTACCGAATGATAATTAATGATTTTACTTAAACAAAATATTTAATTTATATTTCTAATAAATATCGTGTACTATATCGTAAAACTTCTGAATTTCTCTGTTGCCTTTCCTCGTACTATGATGGAACAGTGTAAAGTAAAAATAATATGAAAAATTAACTAATATTCTATAATACTTTTAATTTGTATAAAAAGTTAGAAATATTTTTTGTCTCTTAAAACAGTAAATTTTGGGTGAACCAAGAAGGAATGTGGTTTCATCATACTGTTTTCGCTATAAATAATGGCGCCGTAAAATGACTTATGTAACATCGTTACTAAGAAGCTACAACTTATGTTAATGATATACCTATTGGTTCAGAGATATATTGCGCAATGTATTGCAATATTTATTTTTTATTTTACTTTTTTTTTGTTTAGCGCTGTACCCTGCACATAGCAGGGTAAGCAGATTGAACTTGGGAACCTAATGTTAAGACACTTCCGTTACCACTTTCCTCCAGATTCTGGGGGCATTGAGTGTGTCGCTGAATGCCTTGAAACGCCTTTATGTTGAAAGAAATATATAAATAGAGTTTTAGATACCTATCTACGAAAATTTATTATGTGTTAAGACACAGCGTTCTCCCTAATTCCGTCAATTGTGGAATATTAAATTACCTGAAACATTATTTTAATATGGAAAAATCTGTGTGCAACTATTCTTGTGAGTTTAATTCCGATTCAGGCTATTATAGATTTCTCATCCTTAATCCTACACGAATGTCTATAAAAATATATTTATAAAATGAGCTGGACTTAACGTTAAAACTTCCCACTTCCTCAAAATACGGCATATACATATATTGTATGCCGCAAAATATATGTATAAAAATGCCTTAATCAAAAAAAAAAATGCGTGTCACTCTCAACTGTGAACTCACATCTTTACATATTGTTTCAATAATATAATTACAAATTTCCTTTTCTCTCCAGATTCTCCTCAACGACAAATTACTGCAGAGCAACGACAAAGACGGTGAGAAGTTCGCCCTCGACCACAAGATCGCCAATGGGGAGAACAACCGCGACCAAAGCTCCGGCAGATCCTGCGCGTGCTGACCGACCACACCTGACCAAGCACTCGATACTCTGCAAAATTATTACTTTCCTTCTATATTTCCATACTTTTAATACACATTTTTTACTATGTAAACCAAAATTGGGTAAATATTGAATTAACTTTTAACTATTTTTTTTTTTTACTTAAAACATGGACGTATAAATTTTTTTTTGCATTCAATAATTTGTTCCTTTACGTTTTCTTTCATAATAGTACCCTATTGTTTTTTGTTTTGTTGATTAATTAATATTTGTGTACATTTTGCAGTGTATTTTCTATAGTAACTCTACAATCGAATTTTATTTTCGTTATTTGTTGTTGTGTTATACATACATACATATAATATGTTCTTGCATGACATTCTTAAAATATGGCGAAACACGCTGTTTATATTTTTAAACACACGTAACAAGCAAGAATCTATATTTAATTTGAACAATTTCATTTTATACCGTTTTATAGCTTTAATATATATTTGTTGAATAACTTCTTTTTTCTAATATTGTGAATGTGTTTGTTTTTATTCAAAATTGCTGATGTAAAAGGATGTAACTTACATTTTATGAATATTTAAATAATCTTATATTTATTTCTTTCTAAATTTTTTTTCTCATAATTAAAACTTCGAAGTATTT
>DWMY01003076.1:0-10742 GCA_018249775.1 Heliconius hecalesia formosus
AGCCCACACTGGTGCACCGTACATTGCCATGGATCTCAGCACACCGACATAAAGGCGTCGGCATGGAGAATCCGGCCCTCCGATATTCGGTAATAACCTGCTAAGGGCTCCGGCGGCGTTCATAAGCAACACGCAATCCCTCCAGAACTCAGCGGATAGTGGGAAACGGAGTGTCTTAACACTAAGTTCCCTCTGCCTACGCCAGCATGAAGCTAATTTATATAAGTAGTAATATTATAGAGCTAAAACCTTTTTTTTACGGAACGGCTCAATCTCATGATCTGGTGCGAATTATACGATTATTTTTAAATTGACATATAATCTTAACCCTCTACGACTGACGTGGTAATCCCATAGACACCATGAAATATAAAATTCTGTTAATACCACTGATTTTCATATTATATGGTTGTGTATTATAATTATTTTATTAATTTAATGCATTATTTTAAAAATAATAAGGAATAAATATTAACATTCTGCATACTGTCATTCCGTATATAAATGCTACAACTGATTTTGTTGATTTTTGTAAAATGGCAAAAGTTTTTGTTTCATATATTAATATATAGGTTCCTTGGATCCGTTAAACAAAAAACTATTATTAAACTATAAAGTGTTTGCTTAATTGTGTTAAGCTTTTTACTTTACAAAGCAATTTATACAAATAATGGTAAAACAAAAAGATATTTCTGGAAATTTTAAAATGAAAACAACTAAATTTCCGAGTATTTTCTAGAATAGAATTTTCTATTCAATTATGTTAGAGCTTTGTAAATGTTTTACGATAAAGACTGAAAGAGCACGGGAATAAAACAAATAGTTGATCACAAAGGTGAAGTATAAACACGCTTACTACTGTATGGGATTTGAAATAGTGACTTTTTCATAACGACGTATGACATATTAAAGTACTGTTTAAAACAAAATCCTCAATACTTTTGAAAAGCTTAAAAATGGCTAGCAAAAAGTTACTTCGTTAAACATTAAAGGATTTGTGTCTCATCTTGCAACCATTTTTGTGAAAGATTGCATGTTGATCGTACGATCCTCAACTCATGATTTTTTTTAGAAAATTATAAAAAGCAGGCTGTCGTGGCGCAAAGGTCCAAGAGTATTAGAGACGGTAAAAAAAATATAAAAGAAGATATAAATTCACTCGAATATTATTCTAACACAAAATTAAAATTGCATTTCTACAAAAATATAATTAAATAAAATATATAATTAAATATATATAAAAATATATATATATATGTACATTTAAAATGTATTTCCAGTTTCACGTTTGAACACGAGCACGGCACTCAACTGACAGAACGTTTGATACAAGGTTCTGCCAGTCTAAGACATTGCACGATGTGTGGTGGAACACAATACCGCGCCTTACCTAAAAAGGATAAAGAAAATAATTCATTCCCCAGAACTAGAATAAAATGAACAACCCTCACATTTACAATCATTGTTGAAAACCTGGTAAACAAAATTTTTCTCGTTAAACCAGAATCTGTGTACCTATATTATTTTCATTTGACTATATCAATGCTAGTTATTTATAAGTCTCACCAATATATCATAGTAAATAGTATACTTTATATAAGTGAGCTCTTCTAAATTCTTTTTTTAATAAGAAGAATGTATCAACGTATCTCCGGCGAGAGCATCTCCTTTTATAAATGTCAAACTGAATTTGTGCAAAAGGGAAAGTGGAATGAATTGTGTAAGTTTTTACGTAATATTCTCAATTATGTTATTGACTCCCACGTTGTGTGCATTATTTATTAATATTAATAAATAACTATAATTTAAAAACACCTCTAAAATAGCTACCTCGTCTTGGCGAGATGCTTGTAGCTCGTAAGCTGCTAATCCGATTTTCATAAAACGTAGCTAATAACCACCGCAATGAACAAGGTTATCGATTAAAACCGCAATCAAATCAACTCAATTCATTCATTCAGTAGCTACAGTGCCACAGACACACAGACGGGCATATAGGCAGACAGATAGGTCAAACTTAATTATAACACTCTTTTTTGCGTCGAAGGTTGAAAATAGTTCGTTATAGAAATTTATACAAAAATATATTTCTTTTTTTTAGGTTGGTTTTTGTAATGTAATATTTGAGTAGTAATTTTTTAATTTTTTCCCCTGTATATGTGATATTGCTGAGGCCAGTCGCGGCGCAGGGGTTAAGTGTGGGTGTAAAATTGGCTGTTAGTGGATTCGATCTTCACTCGAGGAGATGAAATATTTATTTAATAATTTATATTTCTATTTCTTCGCTTTGGTGTCGGGTTTCGTAAGTTAGATACACTCACGAAATTCTTTCTCGGAAATTAAATTCATATCGAGATTATACTTTTCTTATTTTTATGTGGTATACTCCTACTTGGATTATTCTAATCAGCACCTCATAGTTCATAAAAACTATCCTCCTCAAGTTTCATAAAAACTATAGTTATAATTTTATTGATTTATATTTTCTTCAATCATAGCATGAATCTGATAAAAAGTAATATAATTTCTATAAAGCGCAATAAACAAAAACATCAAAAAAATAATTATTTTTCTTATACTTTTCTTTTAGCGCTTTGTCTCATAACTAGAAAAAGGAAATGAAAATAATTCTTTCCCCCGAGTGGGAAATAAAACCACTACCGTCATTTTTGCAGTCAGAAGCTGTGCCACGAGGGCCACACATATTTTAAAGTTTAATTGTAGTTTCGGATCGTGTTTATCAATAGTTATTCACTTCACAATGCATTCCCTTTTCCTGGATATTCTTTATTGTTAATATATTATACGAGGAATTTTCACTATTATTCGCTTCTAGGTAAAATGTAGAGCAAAATATTTCTAAAATTAATAATAATATAATTAAAACGTTTTTTAGATAATATAAATATGTATGTATAATATTTCTTTTATCTTCTCATATTTTGTACAGGCGAAGGCGAAGCAAACCTAGTGTTGAGACACTATTCTCCCTATATATAATTAGATAGGAAATTATAAAATATACAACTATATCTCTACTAAAGATGAAATGTTTTCTATCCCCTAAAATTAAAGAAAGAGGAGACCTTGGTTGACCTTCAAGAACACAGTATCGCTGATACTGGAAGAAGACCACGTAAAAAACATGAGGACCTCCAGGAGGTTGTATGAGGAGGTTGGCAATAGTGGACGAGGCAAAAGAGGTGCAAAGACTATATATTTGGTGTTCAGTTCTAGCTGGCTAAAAAATTTAAGTATCGGTGTCGTGGCAGTGGCATTGAATGTGAATGTATAATTTAAATATCCCCTCGTTAAATTTGAACCGGCTATCACTATACAACGAACACATCTACAACGCATACACACACACACACACCCACACTTATGTTAAGTTAGCAAAGTAGATTATTCAAAACATATATCTATCATTATCAATTAAAGGATAATCACGTAAACTACTCAACATGTGTTCCATTATTTGAATAAACATAGTTAATATTGTAAACAATCTTGATATGTTCTTGATTAGCACAGAAGTAATCAGATATATGCATATACACAATATACATAATTTTCTGATATAATGAAAGTTGTTAACTGAATAGAATTATCAATGAAATAATATAGAAAATAGATTTTCTTAAAAAAATATTATTATAACTATTATTTAGCCTTTACATAGTATCCCACACATAATCAGATGGAATATGAGAAACTAGTGTTAAGACACTCTGTTCCCATTAGGATACCTCCACTTCCCGAGGAATTTTCGCAACCCACAACGTGACGCATTTAGAGTCGCACAATTGTGCCCCTGCGCCACAACGAGCCACAACCTGATTAACCCTTAACCACTGACGTACGTACGTGGTTAATGGTTAAACAGGAAATACATTTTTCGCGGGAATTCGATCGTGCTTTTTGGCAGTTGCCTAGTCACTAAGTACGCATGCGCAGCGGGGGTGTGCGTGGATGCATATCACGTGTCTAAGCAGGTTAGTTTGAGTACCATGGTAAGTTTGATTTTTATGATGATTTGCTTACGGTAGTCGTAGATAAAATTAATCATAAACGATTTAGTCAAAATCTAAGAAAACACAGCCAGCTTAAGTCAACAGCGCCAATAGCAATAAAAATCGGAGCAATAAACGAATAATGGTTGAATAAAAATTTAATATTTCATTGTATTGAACCGCGTTGATTCATCAGACGAAGACTTGCTTGATTATGTAAAGGCTTCTGCTGCTGCTGCTTCAGTTCTCATCGTCGGAAGATGATATTCCTTTCTCTCATTTTTCCAGCTTTACTGATTAATTATCAAGGCATTTGATTTTATATATTGCAACAATAAGAGGTGCTTATTATTTTTTACAATTTTTTAGTGTTATTCCACACTTAGGAAAGAAAAATACTTTTTTAGAAAACATATAAAAATTTTATCCCGCGCCTCATGGAAACCCTTCGCTCTGACAAACTAAGCTATACGTTCTCATCGGGCTACGTCGAAATTCTTATTAATTTTGTTATACCTTATTAATTTTGCTTGTGGTTTAGGGCAAAATATTACGATCGAGAGTCAATCGAAGAATCGAATTCCTATGTTCGCTCTGCTTACCCTGCTTCGTGGGGGTCACGGGATACAGCGTGAAGCTAAAAAAATCTTAAAGTCGATACAAGCAAAGTCATTGATGACGACTAGTAAAAATATCTATAAAACAGTTTTTACAATTTACTAAAATAAATTCAAAACATAATTTTTATCGTATATTTTTATAAGCAATCAAATGAAAAGTTTAACATCAAACGTTTTAAACCAACGCAAAAATTAATTTCAGCGGAAAAAAAGTTAATTCTTAGATTTTTTTATTTTTCTTAAAGGAAATCTTTAATTTTCGTGTACAAAAAAATTATATACCAATTACCTCAATATTCAATCCTCAGTATCTTATTTCAATTAATTCAAAGCGTTCATTGCGACTTAACGACGCTCACTTATTTATTTTTTTCTCACTTCCTTCTTCAAGTGATTTGCTAATTGCTTCTGAAATGTACAATGAATTATTAATGTTTATTTTAGAATCGATAAAAGTTTATTTGAAATGTTGAATGTGATTTATTTTAACTTCACGTTTGTATCCCGCATATAATAGACGCTAAGCTAAAGATAGTGGTAAGCAAGTGTTAAAACACTCCGTTCCCCACGCAATGCACAATTATCGATCATGCAATGTGCATGTTGAGTGGCGGAACTCAACGCCGCGTTTTGTGTAAAAAAAACGAAATATACAAAAATATTTTCATAATAAAAAAAAATCTGTTAAGTCGAGTTGGACTCGCCTACCCAGGGTTCTATACCAAAAAAGTACAAGTTATTAAGAGTGATAAATATGTGTGCAGGTGTTTGCACTCAATTTGTATGAAACGAACAACAATTGTGAGTTTGCAATGATTTTTTTCTCTGATATACCTATAGTTTTTAATTTTCTTTTTTTTATTATTTGTATTGTAAGTTCTCACTTTGTGCTAAATGTCATAACGATAGATCCACGAGAAGTACCCAAAGCAAACTTCATACAAAATGCAGCAAAAACGATACATAAAAAACCCGTAACTTTTAAGTGAGTTGGTTTAGAAACTTGGTTTTTTCTGAGCCCCCAGAGATATTTGTTATTAATTTCAGCTTAAGCCTCTACGGGATCTCGAGATAAATGGTCTTGACAGACGGACACACGGACAACAAATGGATCCTATAAGGATTCCATTGGGTAAATGGAAATGACTTTTGAGGTGGCGGAACCCTAAAAATAACCCAATATCAACTTAACACGACACAAAATATAATCCGTTATATTTCACTCGACGTGGATTATTCTGTTTAATTAATCGAGTTAATTCGCGACATATCGTAGAGCAATTAATAGGTTACTTAATGAAGTGACAAGCGAATTAAATGGACGCGTTTTAAAAGTGAATTTGTCTTTTGTCGATAGGGATGTACCTTCCTAATTTTTTTTTTGGATTTTTTTAAGTATGGCAGAGGGAACCTTGGGTTGAGACACATCTGTTATTTATAAAGTTTATGCATAAAATAGAAATTTCTAGCGAAATTAGCAAGAATATTGTTGAACTTCGACACATTTAAAAATATTGACGGATTCCAACGCCGCTTTTACTATAATTAGAGTAAAATGAGAATATCTTTAATCTGTAAGATACACCTTGGAATGTAAATTAACAGCACAGCCATTATTAAGAGTGATAGACCAATCACAAAGTAAAGGACTCAAATGAAAATAAATCACAAATCAATATTGATATAGCCCGTGTTGGCCGTTGGAAGTTCGATTCCCACTCGGGGAAATAAACTATTTCCATATTCTCGATCTGATCACAATACAAAACTGCTAACACTGTATTAAGTTACTTAAAGCAAGGTTCCCTCTGCCTTGCAGCGCGTAAAGTAAAAAAGATAAGTAAAAACATCAAACCACAAAAGACATCTAAATCCCCACAATCAATAAGTAATGAAACATCAGAAATCAATCAGAAAACGATATTTTTAGTTATTAAATTTTAAATAAACAGTCGTCGTCTCGCCTTAATACTGAGATCAAAGGAACAATAAAAGGCATTTTCTATAATAATACCTCGTCCGTCGACTCTCTAAGATTTGAATTTTTATTTTACTTTTATAGGCAGGTTATTGAAAGTTGTAGTTTTGTGATAATTATTTTCTTTATTATAGTTATAAGTTCAATAATTATTTATAGTTTCAATAATAATATAGCACGGTCATTTCAATCTCTTTTTTTTTCAGATTCAGGGCCGAGAGAGCCTGAAAGTTCTTGCGGTATTAATTGTTAATTATTAGGGCATGTGTTGAGCGGCGGAACTCAACACCGCGCTTTGTCTCGTTAGCAGAACGAGGAAATGAAAATATAAATATTTAGTTCCCCTGAGCGGAACTCGAGCCCACAACCGTCGCGTTTACAGTCGCACGCTTGTGCCCCTGCGCCACGACGAAATAATATTAAATCAACAATTCAAATAATAAATTTAATATGTAAAAAAAATGTTGTGTGTTTTTATATATTACATGTTGATCGTTACGTCACAGTACTTACCTGCGGCCAGAGTTAACACGGGCACTTAGAACGTGTCGTGTATCGTATACGTCTTAGATGTTTTCATTTAATCGGTCAATGTCTTAGGTAAAACAAAATAAAAACAAACAAATTCAGACAACTCAACAGTTCAACAGTTTCACGTTGTATCACGCATATAGCAGGGTAGGCTGAGGGAACCTAGTGTCATTCCCCACTTTCCGCCAAATTCTGGAGGCGGACTTGGCAGAGTGGCGGAACTCAACGCCGCACTTGGCGTCAATACTCTGGTGTTGACGCGAAAAAATGAAAATATAAATTTATATAATTAATTCATAATTTCCTCCAGTGGTCATCGGACCCATAACCAGTCGTGCTTACAGTCACACACTTGTGCCCCTGCGCCATGACAAACCTCAAGTAAAAAATAATAAAATAAATAATACTGAATTTTAACACTATAGGTAAGTAAGTTATATTATATTATAATAAACTACTAAATAAGGTTGTATTATAAAGTTCATATTAATTTTTGCAGACAAAGGCATATTTTGTTCGGAGTCGGCCAGTCTTAACGAGGCTGGCATTGATCGAAATTGTCTCTAGGGATTTTCAATAACGTCTATAACTCTGACACTATTGTAGCACAGTTGGGACAAAATAAATTCAGATTTATAGTTCAAGGTTCACATTGATCTCTATTTTAGAGATATTGTGTGTTGAGTTACGGAATTAAACGCCGCGTTTTATCTATCAGAATGGGGAAATGGAAATAAAGTCAAAGTCAGTTTGAAATGTATGTAATATTGCTGGATTTGGATAATATTTTCGTATGATGGCGTCTACTACTAAGGCTTTCGAGTACGTATCGTACCTAGTTTCATGAGTGTTTGCTTGTCCTCAAATTTCTCAGAAGTCAATCATGTTAAGGTTAAGAAACTTTCGAAGTTTTGTTAAATTCGGATTAATACTTTTTTTATATAGACAAATGACAGTTATTTGAAGTCAGTTTATTTATAAAATATTTTTTATATAATTGAAAAAAAGGCATTATAATAGTTTGAAACAAATAAAAATATGACATTACTACCAACGTTACATAATTAAAGTTAGTTTAGACAACCACAAATTTTACGTCACTAATTAAAATGATAAAATATTATATAATTTTATAATATCACAGTATCACAAAATACAGCAAACATACGTGACATAAGAAAAAGACTTGAGTGTGTTCTATTTCCAATCGGGGAAACAATATTTTTTGCTTTAGTAATAAGACATTGCTTAGCCACTCAACACGTGTCGAAAAATGGACGGAGGATGTGTTTATGAATCCTGCGAAGTCCGATAGGAAGACCTATCGGACTTCGCAGGATTCAGCGTGAGGCTACAAAAAATTACACAATTTTGACGGTTTCCAAGAGGACCGGATTTAAATCAAGATACGTTTATATTTTATTTTTTCTAAAAAAGTATTTTTTTCTTTCCTAAATGTGTAATAAAAAAAATTAACTTAAAAAATGTTAAACATTTATAGCTACGAAAGTTGTATGCGCATTAAAATACAAAAGCACTTCGTTATTAACGCATTTTCAGCTCATTTCCAATGTCCAGCCCGTTATCCACCGTTCAAAATATTTCGTATTTTGTAAATATCTTTTTGTTTTAAACTTTAAAATATTAAAATTAAGTATGTCGTGGCGCAGTGGGACAACATACTTTCTTAAAGCTTTTTGCTATATTCCGCGCATAGCAGGGAAGGCAGAGGGAACCTGAGAATCTAAAGTGAATGCATTTCGTTCCCATTAAGACACTTACATTTCCCAGTTTCCACCGAATTCTTGAGGCATTGCGTGTTGAGTGGCGGAACTGAATGCCGCGCTTTGCCTCGTTACCAAAGTTTATAATATTGTATACAAAAAAACAACCCAACCCCCTAAAAAAGCCCCCCCCCCCCCCCAAAAAAAAAAAACCCTTTTAATTGGCAATTTTGATTTTCCGAGTAGGAATTGAAGCCAACCCACACCTGCCTCATACACTGTGCCGCTGCACCACGAGTGTTTTAGTTTTCTTGTCATCATGGGGCGCAATACCGCTATGATTAAAATCTTTTTAAACGAGTTCAAGGTGAAAAGGAACAAGAAATACTCGAAGCCATTCGTTTATTAGTAAAATTGGAAAAGTATTGAACACAATGCTATGTCTAGACGGTACAAAGGATATTTAAAATCGATACATTTATGTCGTCGTGGTGAAGTTTGATTTGTGGATGGTTGTGAATTCAATCCCCACTCAGATGGATGATTATATAATAAGTTCTTTGATTTTCACGATTATTACACATTTTAAATGAAACTATTTTAACCGGATTATATATATATATATATATATATATATATATATATATATATATATATATATATATATATATATATATATATATATATATATATATATATATATATATATATATATATATATATATATATATATATATATATATATATATATATATATATATATATATATATATATATATATATATATTAAAGCCGCTAGTTTTGTTTAAGTGAGATATTAGACGGAACCCTCGGTGGGCGAACCCGACTCGCGCTTATCTGGTAAACTCCTGTAAACGTGTGAACTACAAATACTATCGATATTTTATTTTAAAGATTGAATAAAAGACGCGTAATGTGCTCCAAAGTGTTTTCTGATAGAGCGCTCTCGAGATAGATTTTGAATATAATGCATTATTTAAATATTCATGTCATTTACAGTGCTCCTTAAAATATTATGATTTAAAGAGAAAAAAGATTCTTTCATATATATATAAACATCGATTAGAAATAGAGAATATATATATGTATATATATATTCCATATATATGGCCATATTTCGGTACTTTTTCAAAATCTTGGGTTACGGCACCCCGTTGTCATTAAGACACTTCTGTTCTCCATTTTCCGCGCAGCATTGTTTGTTGAGTGGTGGAACTGAACGCCGCGTCCACTTCGACACCAGAACGAGGAAATGAAAAAAAAAATTGTGTTGTGTTCTCCCCACAATGTGACAATCGTGACTCCCGAAACAACTCCCGTGACAACAAAATAATTTACTTCCATGCAGTTTTTTTAAAAAAAGGCAAGTATTGTGCCTCTTTATTGCATAATTTTTTAGGGATTATCGAAATAACTTGTTAGTTTTTAAACATTTTTAAAGTTTTAGAAAACGTATAAAAATTTGAAACGTAGCGGGACTCGAACTCGCGCCTCCTGGAAACCGACCAGGCGCTCTGACCACTAAGCCATGCACAAACATTTAGCTATGTCGAAATTGTTATACGCTTGTTGTAACAAGCGTATAAATTGATGTTGTTAGCATCTCTGTTTCCGCTACCCAAATATAATTACTAAGAATTGAAGAGTTTAATTTCAAACCCCGCCATAACACTTTTCATTAAGTATCGGCAAAACGTAAAAAACTTTTAAAATAATAATTGTGTACAATATTTTAAAAAAAATACTGTGACAGCTTTATATTAAGACTGACAATACTTATAACCATGGTCTCCAAAAAGAATAATTAAAAATAACGTAAAAATAACAATTTCAATTTTAGTTTTAGTGGAGTTTG
>DWMY01003077.1:0-10742 GCA_018249775.1 Heliconius hecalesia formosus
AATAGCGTTATAATTTGTATCTTTATTTAGGACATTCCAGTTAAATAAAGTGTATACCAAAGATTTGACTTATTTCATAACCTACTTCCATCCTATTTCCAAACACAGTGAAGACGTAATAAAAATGGAATTTTACTTACCCAATTAATTTTCTCTGTTCATCAATCATGAGTAAAATATGGGAATCCATTGCCCTCAGTGTTTCTATAGCATGCACGGACAACCTATATGACAGAATCGTTCGCGTATGCTGCTACATCTCAGTGCTTCCAGCGAGTACGCCGGTCTATCGTGGGCGCTTTCAGGGTGCCTTGGATTTACTCCTGAAACAACCGCAGTGTCAATGATCTGCTCCTACAAGTGATGCAGTTGTCCCAGAGTCACTATGACACTCCCGCAGTATTTCTCTAGGGTAGTTTTAGGTCTCGCTAACTTTGTAATGTTGTGGTAGGGGGTTCCATGTGAAAATGTCACTAATAACATATCAAAATTGAGGCATACAATAAAAATATATTTTAGAACATGTGGTAAAACTCCTGTCTGATACTATATTATACAATAAGGAAAGAGGTTTTAAAAACAATCGAAGTCCAGTTGAAGGAAAATGTGCCACCAGTCTAGAGCTGTGTATGTATTCATGTCAATATTTGCAGGACTAGGTAGTTTTAATTCTGTGGGATCTGGCATATAGAAAATATATATATTCATATAAGACAAATCATCAATTCAAATGTAAGCCTACTTAAAACATTATCACTATACTTAGAGACCAGTCGTGGCGCCAGGGCACAGTGTGACTGTATACGCAACTGGTTGTGGATTCGATCCACACTCGAGGAAATGAAATATTTATTTAATTTTATATTTTCATTTCTGGAAACAAACAGGCCTATTAATTTGATATTGTAGTAGTGTTGTGTAGCTTGACAGCGATTTCAAAATTATAAAATCTTTCTTTAACTATCAAAGTACATTTTACTTTATGTTATTATTAAGTAAAATTATTTTTCACTTGTTAGTGTGTTGTTTGAAGTCCGTTTTTTTTTGTCATTTTATTTTTATATTTGTTACCTCAGAACTTTTGACTGAGTGAACCGATTTCGACGATTATTTTTTTATTTGAAAGCTTCCCGCTTGGTCTCATTTTAATTCCATTCCATTTCTGACAATCGTATTTGCGAGAACTCATAAGTCCTTAATTAGCATTATTTATGTGCGAATAACTCAATATGACGCCAACCTATTCAGATGATTTTTTTTTATTGGAACGGATACATTTCAAGGATAATTCTGTTAGGTTCTGATCATGGGATCCGGTTGAAACTGAAGAAGTCGGGGTAAGAATTTCGACGTAGCTTGATAAGATGTATGGCTTAGTTGGTCAGAGCGCTTCGAAGGTTTCCAAAGAGCGGCGGGTTCAAATCCCG
This sequence comes from Heliconius hecalesia formosus, assembly GCA_018249775.1. Taxonomy (NCBI): domain Eukaryota; kingdom Metazoa; phylum Arthropoda; class Insecta; order Lepidoptera; family Nymphalidae; genus Heliconius; species Heliconius hecalesia. The sequence continues at coordinate 1,428 of DWMY01003077.1, forward strand.
CTACGTTAAAATTTTTATACGTTTTCTCAATAACTATTTATCTTTCCTAAGTGTGACACACACGTTTATGGGTGATTCTACGATAAGAGGTAACTAGTGCAGCCATCAGTTTAAAATATAGATTTTATTGTATAAGTTGTTATTATTTGCTATGAAACACGTCACCTAAATATACTTTATTAAATAACGTCACGATTAAACGTCTAATTAACGTATATTTTTCGGAAATTCCTCATAAAGTCTAAAAAAGTATCTACCCTGGCCTGTCCTTCTATCGGTATCAGTTCAATTTGCAAACGATACATACCTTCTTTGTATCAGTAAATAAATTAAAGTTTGATATATACAAATTTTAATAAATATATTTAAGTATTGTTAAGGAAAAATAGAGCAATATTTATTTATTTGCAATATTTTTTAAACTTTACTTTTGTCCCACTTATTTTGGATGTCTACCCTGGCAAATTTCATTACGCTACTACAAACACAAATATAAAACTATATATACCAAATAACGCTCAAGATCATCTATCGACGTAAAGTTAGCAATGCAAAACACGTGAGCCGTTAAGAGCGCCGGTATTTGTTAGATGTTGCTACGCATTGGTACAAAGTAGTGGTTTCGTGGGGTCATTGTGTCTCTCCCCTGGTAAGTCATAAAAGTTATATTATTCATTTAATTTATTTGTATTTACTGGTCTGATTTAACAATAATGTAATAGTTAAAGTGTGATACGCAACGTACTGAAACATTTCTTAATTAAAACAATAAAATTTATCATGAAAACGTCTTTCCCCTGCTATATAAATCTTTAAATTACGCAGGGTTCCTGGTAAAGATTTTATGGATTGAAGAATTACTTATAGGTCCCGACTGTTAATCCTAATAAACTATTGGGCTTCTTTATTTTCTTTTTAGTTTTATGCAGTCCGGGTTTTGGTTTTTACAAATATTTTTTTTATTTTTCACTTTTTTACTAGAATTCATTATGGTAATGATAATTATGATATACCTTTTTGAAATCCTCGTATTGAGTTCTTGAATTTGATACCCATATTGTGGTATTCGAAAGGAAAATAATTTTTTTTACTAAGTCCAATGGCGTCCCACAGCCGCCATGATTGTTTTTTTAACGTCACCTATCTAAGAATACTTGGGCTACTAATACAAATCTAACGATACCTCAATTAAGTAAATCCGTTCAGCGGTTCTGGAGATATGAGGTAATAAATAATATTACATACATACAAGATACGCGCGAAAAACATAACCCTTCCTTAGCTGTCGGGAATTAGCATATTATTAAAAGGTTACAAAGATAAGGAAAGCCTAAAAAACTCGAGGAAATGAAATATTTATTTAAAATTATATTTCCATTTCTTCGCTATGGCGTCGAGGCAAAGAGCGACGTAGAGTTCCGCCAGTCAACACCCAATGCCTCCAAAATTCGGCTGCAATTGGGGAACGGAGTGTCTTAACACTGGGTTCCCTCTGCCTACTCTGCTGTGTGCGGGATACAGCGTGAAGCTGATTTGATTTTACAATGCCATGTTAATTTCATACATTATTGTTAAGGCTGAAATAATATAGTCTGCTAATGTTTAATATGATTATTAAAAATAATAGTCGGATTCTATGTTATTTACAATGTGTAATTATAGTTAATTTTTATAATTTTGTTACTTTAATTCGTACTGCACGTACTATTCCTGAACTTGATGTCTCTACCCTGCCCAATGTATTTACCCTAGCCTAATAAAAAGTAATAAAATTTACATAAAATGACTTGCCCTTGCGTGAATAAATAGGACAAAAATCGTAATATTAGTGTTTAATGAAAAAACGGAAATTTTTTTTGTTGGCCGTGCTCTCTATAGACTTAAAACCTCTTATCATAGAATTACCCATATATAAATAAAAAAAATTAAAATAATTGTTTTGTGTTCTATTACATTGATATTTTTTTCATATATCTTCCATGTACAGACACCGATTAGTTACGATTTTATTATAAGTATAGGTATCTAGACAAATAAATAAACAAATCATATTTTTATTGTTTATCTTTTTATCTGATTATAAAAATCTATAGAACAATTACCTAACAGTGAGGATCCATCCTGTAAACAATAAAATCTCCTTAGAGAGCATTGTAAAATTTAAAATATATCTTTAGAAAAGGAAACTCTTAGAATTCATTTCATTGCACTAAATACCTGAGGGTCACTGAATCCTTCAGTGATTCAGTCGCGTTTAGGCATAATTACGATTCTTAAATATTAATTACATCAACGAAGCATATTTTCGACTATAAATTTCACAAGTCGATAAAGCATGTTATTACGGTTAGATTTATTATTAGTACCTAGATTAAAATAATTGAATTGTAATAATAATAACTTATTATTAATTATAAATCAAAAGATAATCATATTAACACGTCTGTAGAGTAAATCATTACGTGATTAGCTATATACCTAACGATAAATTTTAAGTATTTTACCTATCGATAAAAAAATGGTATATAAGCTGACCGAATTCGGCAAACAATCAGTATTGACACTAGGGAGGATGAGTCGCACAATTATTTTATTATTAGCCTTTACCGGCATCGCCTTGGGTAAGTAAAATAAACTATAAGCCAGTGTAACGTCCTTAATAAAAAAAATATTATTGTTGATAATTTTTACTTTATTCTGTTATAAATTTTCATAATATGAAATCCAATTTTACTTTTACACACTTTGTTTTGTTATTTTCTATATGTTATTTTTAATGGTGTTTTATAGCGGTTCCCAAAGATGTTAGTCGCATCATTGGTGGTGAATCAGCTAGCATCGAGCAGTACCCCTTTATGGCTAACATGCAATACGGCTTCTGGGGAATCAACTTCCAGCCATGGTGTGGTGGTACCCTTATTACTAGAAACGTAGTTGTGTCAGCTGCTCACTGCTTCTTGTAAGTCTATCTTCTTATTTTTTTACATTGCTATAATAAATACAGAATATATGCAGGATATTTGAGGTAGTTATATCTTAATGTGTAAATAAATAGGTCACAATGTCTTCGATTTTAATTAATAAAGATTATGTTAAGTTTTTCGGTTATATAAATTGAAATATTAGATCCTTAAACTACAGAGAACAATACATTATGATGTCACAAAATTTCAAGCTTCGATAAAAGTTTATAAAAATATTGTTTTTATTTTATTAAAGTCATATTAATGTTTTTTTTTAAATAGAAAACGCATAAGAATTTGAGTACTCGCCACTAGACTGTTAAATTTAAAAAAAAATGCTTCTTAAGCTTTTTAAGTAATACACGTTAAAAATGGGAATTATTTTTTACAGCGGTGACAGTCCCAATCAATGGCGTGTGGGCCTCGGCTCAGCCCAAGCTAACTCAGGTGGTGTGCAACACTCTGTCTCAAATATTGGATTGCACGAAAACTACGTAAACAGAGATCTGCTCAACGATATTGCTGTGGTCAGACTTTCAAGTGCTGCTCAGTTATCTAGCAGCATCAGCGTTGCACGCATCGCTGGTCATCAATATAATTTAGCTGACAATGCTCGTGTCTACGCCGCAGGATATGGACATATTCGGGTATTTTTTTTTATAGATATAATATTAAATTATATTATTTTTTGCCATTTGGCCAGTCGTGGCGTAGCAGCACGAAGTGTGACTGTAAAACCGACTGGTTGTGGGTTCGATCCCACTCGAGGAGATCAAATATTTACTTAAATTTATATTTCCATTTCACTCAACACGCAATGCCTCCAGAATTCGGCAGAATGTGGGGAACGGAGTGTCTTAACTCTAGGTTCACTCTGCCTACCCTGCTGTGTGCGGGATACAGCGTGAAGCTGATATTATTTTTATAGCCACATTAACTTAAATGTTATATTATTAGCAGTAGATACAAATGTATTTTTTTGACTAATTGATTATACATTGGATAATTTGTTTTTCAGGTTGGAGGTCCTTCCTCTTCAGTACTATTGCATGTTGGTGTCGATGTCATTAACCAAGATATCTGTGTGGCGCGTTATGCATTCTTAAAGACTCAACCTGGTTTCGCTGGATGGCCAGATGTTACTCCAGAGATGCTTTGCACTGGTATTCTTGATGTTGGCGGCAAAGACGCTTGCCAGGGTGATTCTGGCGGACCTGTCATTCATCAAGGAGATGTACTTGTCGGTATTACTTCCTGGGGCTTCCAGTGTGCCAATGAAACTTACCCTGGTGTGAACGTACGAGTATCATCTTACACAAATTGGATCATATCAAATACATAAGAAAATATTTTAAATATACGTTTATAAATTTAAAATCTTTATTTTTATTTAACCTATTTTTATTTTACACTAAGGGGCGCGCGCGGCTTCGACCGCTTATTTGCACCCTTAGGGGTGAATTCTCAAAAAACCACGAAACACGTGTTCAATAAAATATTTTTAAAGGTCTGAATTTATTTTTATATAAAAATCGGTGGCGATTTAAAGATTTTTCCATATAAACTTTCAACCCCTTATTTAAACCCTTAGGGGGTAAATTCTAAGAAACCATGAAACACGTGTTCAATGAAATATTATTAAGAGTCTGAATTTCAAATTTTATTAAAATCGGTGCTGATTTAAAAAAAATCCATACAAACTTTCAACCCCTATTTCATCCCTTTAAGGTTAAAAGTTTTCAAAATCCCTCCTCAGTGGATGTCCAGATTACGAAAATAAACATCTGTCCAAATTTCACGTTTCTACGTGCGTCTTACCTCAGTCAGTCAGGTACATGTCCTTTTATATATATAGACTAGCGACCCGCTCGCGGCTTTATGTATATTTATGTATATTTTATGAATATCAAATATCAACATTAGTCGTATTTTTCAGTTCGAAACAATCAAAAATTCTTATAGAAATTACGACAATGTCGTAAAAAAATCATATTAGAATATTACAGATTAAAGTAAGCCAGTCGTGGCGCAATGGCACAAGCTGTGACTATAAAACCGACTGGTTATGGGTTCGATCCCCACTCGAGGATATGAAATATTTACTTAAATTTATATTTCCATTTCTTCGCTCTGGTCTTGAGAACAAGCGCGGCGTTGAGTTCTGACACTCAACACGCAATGCCTCTAGAATTCGGCAGAAAGTGAGGAACGGAGTGTCTTAATATTAGGTTTCCCCTGCCTAACCGAAAAAGAATAATAAATGGGATAGAAAAGAAATAAAATTTTAAATGTTAGAAAAATACTTAAAATGCCATAATTAAAATGAACATTAAACTTTATTGCACACAAATTGAAAATTGCAAGAAATGAATATAAGAAAAGTAAAAAAAAGACAATATTAAATTAGCAATGATGTTAATTTAATAATGTTTTTTTTTACTGTATCCCGCACACAGCAGCCAAAAAACCTATAACAAGGCAAAAAACATACAGGGTGGACGCGTCAGCGCTCCTTTTACGGAAACAGCATATAGGATAAAATATTTTATTATTTATTTTGTTTGAAAAAATCACATTTTCATTTGTGGAAAAAAAAATGTATTATTATTTTATAGAGTAGTTAAAACTGTAATTCTTTTATAGAGTAGTTAAAACTGTGGTGTCAGCGCTCCTTTTATGGGAATAGCATATAGAATAAAATATTTTAAGCCCATACCTAAAAAAAATTATCAAGATACCTCAACAGTTTAGACGTGGGATTTTTTTTTATTCACGATGTTTATCCATACCTGTATTTTGTGTGACGCAGTTACGCATAGATACCAATAACGTAAACACATACTACTACAAAAATATTACTAAAGGTTAAGCAACTTTGAACTTTGCTGCCAATACGACTCGATTTTGGAATGCGGCGGTTTCCCTTTGATAGGTTTATGCGTGCGTGCGTCGTTCTTGACAAATGGCGTTTTATATTACAACAATAATTTTATTATTTACTTTGTTTAAAAAATAAACTTTTTCATTTTTGGGATTATTTTTTTTTAAATTGTATTAGGCTTTTATAGAGTAGTTAAAACTGTGGTTTCATTTAAAGTGGTAAAGACACTTCCACCCTGTAGTGTAATTTTGTTATTCTTAATATATTTACATAAAAAATTGCATAGCGGACTAAATATAAATATTTACAAACACTGATAAACATATAAGGGATGGTTTAATTTAGGACAAGTGATAAGGATTTGGGAAACGGAATCGTCGCCAAGGTCATATTCACAATTCGCGGACGACTATTGCCCCCGCGTGTCGCGGCCAGTGGCGGTCGAGGAGGAGCACAGGAGGGTTTTAGTGGGTATTCGGACGGCCTACATCTGCCAGTCCGCGAGTCCCACATAACCGAGCTTGAGTCCCCACTCGGGCCGGTATCCGTAACAGGATTTCCTCACGAAAAAAAAAGGTCATATTCACAAAGAAAATGTTCCTTGACCCTGATCTAAGCCAGATAAATAGGCGGACATGCATGCCCAAAACGCAAGTGACAAATTATTGGTATAATTCTTCGTTCACTATTTTTGTGAGAATAAAACCAAGGTCGCTTTGGGATAGAGGGTGGGATAAATGCTTAGTACTTACCTTTCAGAGACTTTGATCTTTTCCAGAATTATCTCTCCAGGACTCGTCCAGATGTGTAGATGCAAGGGACAACAAATCTTGAGCCGAATTCAAAAAATTATCTACAGTATCACGCTGGATAGCTAATTTAGCGCAGAAGTCCGCGGATTCATGCCCACTAATTCCAGAATGTCCTGAAATCTAAACTAAAGTAATATTATTATGTTATCTAAAGGGTTAAATATATACTACACCTTTAGATAACATGAGTACATTTTGTCACGAATCCTTAAAATAATTAAAGATCTTAATTTATTATGAAATAAGTTACCTCTTAACGCATTTAAGCAGCTTAGCGCATCAGTAAAAATAACCTTCTGTCTAAAGTCATGGGAACGTGTAAACAGGATTGATTTTAATAAAGCAACAGAAGACTCGGGAGGACATTTAAATTGTTAAATAATTTCGAAGTTTGGGATCCAGCACGCTGCACCAACACAGCTTTCTTTAGATGCATCAGTGAAGATGAGAAGATGCTGGTGCCAGGATCTTTTGTGGTCAAGCCGAGATCTATTAATGATACAAGGAGAATAAACCAAAGCCTTGTATGTACAAAACAGTGGATAAGATTAGGAAAATTGGTAAATTTAAGGAAACTATTAAGTAAATGAAATAAGGATTTTTCACGAGGGATAAAATCGGCGAACTCGGACGCAAGACAGCTTAGAGCATGGGAAGCATGAGAAGGAAGCTGTAACATTTTGAGGATCAATACACTCTACTTGCAGTGTGTATGTGGGAGTAGACCTCATTGCACCTAGAATGATTCGGAGATATTTATATTGAACTCTATCGGATCTAAAAAAAAATAAACCATAGTGAATATGACTACGAATTATTGCACGGTACATTAGTTACATTACATCCCTATAAATTTGATTTATCAGTCAAATGTCAAAATGGTGACAAATTGACAATAAGCCTTGACAGTTCTGAAGAAATACAGTGTCGTTTGCTATTCGTTTTGTAATCTCTTATCAATATTTATGTTGTAGAATTCTTGGTTTACTGAAAAAAGGTCTTTGTTTACTATTATTATTTATGCCTATGTTTTTTTAATGATAGTTAAATTAAGCATATATGATAAATATGAATATCCTGTTGTGCTAAAATTCAGTGTTTTCAATGAAAATTTTGTGAGAGACAAGTTATTAATTATATTATTGTAAATTTGCAAAATGTGATTATATAAATATGCCCACTGAAGGTATTAAATGTGTCAATTGCTTCAAAATGGGTGACGTTGAAGAAGGTGATATACCTAGAGATTTTATTGAATTTGATTTTGCTGAAGATGCACTCGATTTTGAGGTTTGAAAAAATTACAGAATATATTTATATTTAATTAAATCAGCTTCACGCAGTATCTTGCATACAACAGGGTAGGTAGAGATAATCTAGTGTTAAGGCACTCTCCCCCAATTTACGCCGAATTCTGAAGGCATTGCGTGTTGAGTGGCGGAATTCAAAGCCGCGCTTTGCTTCGACCCCAGAGTAAAGAAATGAAAATATAGATTAAAATTACTATTTAAATAAATATAATATTATATATTTACTTTTAATTTTTCTTGAGGGGTTATCAAATTTACAGTCACAGTGTGCCATGGCTGGATTCAATATAATGTATTTTTTTTTATTTTATCTTTAATAAATAATAACTACCCATCTATTACAAATATATCTATCTATTAATATATTTATTAATAAATTTAATCTTTAGGCCTCACTTTCAAGTTAGTAAGTATGCATAAATCTTAACTACTTTCTAGACTATTAATTGTTAAAATTTGAGCTTTGCTAAAATGAGGTAGGTCTGTTGGCCCTGGGATCTTAGTCTAATATAATGTTCTATATATTATTTTGGTTGGTATCAATTCACAAAATGTTTATAGTTTAATTGGGAGTTTGTGTTATGAGGATATTTATATAAATATCCTCATAACACAAACTCCTAATTCACTATAATTTACAATACATGAAAAAATCCTTAAAATATGTAAATTGAGCTCATAAAACACATTCAGCTTAAATTTCATAAATATATTTAAAAGAAAAGAATAACTTTAATGTTAAGAATTGTAGCTCCTACAGTGAAATTGTACATTTTAAATGAAACTATTTTAACTGGATTACTCAATTATGTTTAAGATGGACTACCTGTGTCCATGGACTACTATATGCTTGTTACAACTTATTTATGTTGTTAGCTAACAGCTGGCTAATAAATAGCATTTTCTCTTGGCAGATGATAATTCTTAGTAATTATCTTTAGGTAGCAGAAATTTGTAAAAAGCTCCCTACAGAGATGCTAACAACATAAATAAATTGTAACAAGTGTATAGACATTTCGACGTAGCTTAATGAGAACATATGGTTTAGTCGTTAGAGCACCTGGTCGGTTTCCAGGAGGCGCGAGTTCGAGTACCGCTATGTTAAAATTTTTATATGTTTTCTTAAGAAGTATTTTTCTTTCCTAAGTGTGGAATAACACTTTAAAAATGTTTAAAAATATTTAATAAATAGCATTCTCTCTTGCTAGACGATAATTCTTAATAATTATCTTTGGATAGTGGAAATTTGTAAAAATCAAAATAATAAAGAAATGGACAAACCGAAATACTAAAAATTCTAATTGAGGTTAAGAAAATGTTGTTTTAATCTGATTTTAAATGTGTTAAGA
>DWMY01003078.1:0-10738 GCA_018249775.1 Heliconius hecalesia formosus
TATTTAGGGTTTTAAGGCCACAGTCGGCTGCCCCGTGTGACTATAAACGTTGTGGATTCGTTTTCACTTGGGAGAATGATTATATTTAATTATTTCCATTTCCCAGCTCAGGCAGACAAAGCGCAGCGATCCGCCACTTAGCGTGTAATGTCCCGAAAGCGGTGAAAAACGGAGAACGGAGAATCTTGACACTAGGTACTCCCTGTCCTACTGAGCTTTAAAGGAAAATGCGTTAAACTGCAAACCTTAAGCCTAAAATCTGAAGATAATCGCTTAGCAAGCAAACATAGAGTTGACTAATATGATCATAAATTATTAGAATATGCACCTAACGTGGATTATTGATCGGTCCTAACTCTGTAACTGGTGTGGCTGAAATAATGACTCTCCTGGTGCCGATTGCGACTTCACTGCACGTGTGTCCCGAGAAATTACTGGTAACTTATAATATTAGATATAGAAGTTAAAAAGTATAGTTCTTGTTGTATAAGTTGACTTTAGAAAAAGATCTTTCTTTTTCTACAACATAAATTTTATCTATAAAACATTATTAAAGGGAGTACTTGTAGATTATATGTTTTTTTTTTACGCGATCATGACATTTGGCTTCAAATTGCATTCACGAACATGCTTTAAATATTGCTTTGAAGTGTAGCAGTAAATGAGAAAAGTGATTTATCACTTTATTAAATGCATAAATGATTAACTTTTTAAACTAGGATCTAAATGGTTCGAAATATCGTTGCATTTTTTGCATGGTAGACAGAGGTAGCCAAGGGTTTGGCAACTATGTGTCTTAACACACAACACCCAAATATCCGTGAAATATTCGAGACATTGCGTGGAGAGTGTTGGAACTCAACTCTATACTTTGTTCTGTTAACAACTTTGTTGTGGAAATGTAAATAATGTGGGAATTAAACCCACAACCGTCACCCGTCCAGTACAGATACTGTGCCGCTGCCCCACAATGACCTTAAAACGATATTGTTATTTCTATTATCATATGGTGCTGTAACAACAACATTTTATACTCTACAATAACCATTTTATTCACAAATATTTCAATTTATCGACCGAAACTGATGCAACAATTTTATACGCCTAAAAAGGTCCCGGTACGCGATTCACGTAAAATCATAGTCATTTAAAAAAAATATGTAATGGCCATACAGTGATAAATCTATTCATGGTATTATAAAGGCGGAGTTCTTTTAATAGCGATTTAATAAAGAAATTATTTTTGAGATATGCATTTTATAAACAATTGAATATGACATTACTTGTTTTTGTTAATTGTTGTTGTGTGTAATAGTATCTTCTCTGTACGGTCAAAGTACACAAAGTACTTTCTTACCAGCCAATTTTAAGTTTTGAAGATTTCAGGAGTTGCAATTGTTTATCCAATGATTATTATTAAAATTTTTGAATAGACATTTATTGAGGCCAGTCGTGGCGCAGGGGCATAAAGCGTGACTGTAAAATCAACTGATTGTGGGTTCGATCTCCACTCGAGGAAATGAAATATTTACTTACATTTATATTTTCATATCTTCGCTCTGGTGTCGTGGCAAAGTGCGGTGTTGACTTCCGCTACTCAACACGCAATGCCTCCAGAACTAGGTGGAAAGTGGGAAACGGTGTGTAGGTTACACTAGGTTTCCTCTGCCTATACTGCTGTGTGCGACATACAGCGTGAAGCTGACATTTATTTTTGTATTGTTTCAGAAATAGCATCAAGCAAACTCAGAGGAAACAAAAAATGCACTTATTTACACATTATTCATAATATTTTTTATTTATCAGAAACTCCGCTACAGGAACCACCCTACAGTACTTTGAATCGCTCCGCTAGCCACCCGCGGTCGCGTCGGAGCGCGACCGAACCATAAAGTAAAACCGTCGACTTATATTATGATTTGTCATAGAATATCATTTGACATGAGAGTGGGGTAGGTGTTGTAAATTAAAGAACACAAATAATATGAAATATTGATATGCCTTATAGCATATTTTAAAAGGGTCTTGGGGGACTGTAAACGCGAAGGGTGTGGACTCGACTCCTACTGGAAGAAATCAAAAATTTTATATGTTCGAAAAAAAATCAATTTCACGCTGTATCCCGCACACAGCAGGGTAGGCAGAGGGAACCTAGTGTTAAGACACTCCGTTCCCCACTTTCTGCCGAATTCTGGAGACATTGCGTGTTAAGTGGCAGAACTCAACGCCGCACTTTGCCTCGACCAGAGCTAATAAATGAAAATATAAAATTTACTAAATATTTCATCTTCTCGAGTAGGGATCGAACCCACAACCAGTCGGTTTTACAGTCACACTTTATGGAATAGTAACCGAGAACACGACTTTGTTCTTTACTTGTTTTAAAACGAAAGAACAAAAAACGTAGGCAAATTGGTAATCTCTCCTTTTTATTTTTTTAAGAATACGAGTATATTATTTAAATATAATACAAAAAATATAATCGGCGACGGATGGACAGTTTGACAAATTATTTTATATAATGTTCTAGTATTATTAGAAGCCAAAAATAAAATTATATCAAGTAGTACGAATAAAGCTTATAACAAAGCTATTTTCTAACAAATCTAGGTTTATCGAACTACTAACGATGTGAAATTGCTTTTGTATTATATTAGAAAAAGTATTACTGTATCGAGGCCGTTGTTGCGTAGCAACACACCGTGTAACTGCAGACGCGACGGTTGTTGGTTCGATTTCTACTCGGAAGAATTAATGTATTTCATTTTCGCTCGCTGGTGACAGAACAAAGCGCGGCGTTGAGTTCCATTACTCGCTATGTTTCAATGTTTTGAAATTTAGACGGTGCGTGGGGATTAGAGTGCTATACTAGGTTCCCTCTGCCTACACCTACCTATGTACGGGATACAGTTCGGAGTAGGTAGATTGTTAACTTATCTACAAACTAATAAAACTTATGCATTCTTTGGTAATTACCTCTGGTAAGTTTCTAGAATTTCCTACAATTCATTGTATAATAAATAGTAATTCGTTCATTTTGATTGAGTTAAAGCCAGATTTATATTGATTTAGAAACTTCTTCACATAACTTTTATAGAATGCGGTGCGGCATAAGAAAAGTAGTTTTTGAAACGATCTATGTACATGGTATTCATGGGAGATTGTTTACAGAATAAGTATTTACATATATATATTGTTAGAAATCGGAAGCGGTTAACGTTTTAAAAAACACGATGAAAGCACATATCGTCTATATGATTCTAAACTATTTTGAAAGAGATACTATGTAATTGCAATAAGTGATATGTATCATCTACTAACAATACTTCACACTAACATAGTTTCCTTCCAATTACAAGCAAGTGCCCCCGATTGACACAATTCCACTGCACTTAAAGGTATTTTCCACCTAAACCTACCCCCTTTTACACGAGTACGCTAACACGGCCTCTCCTGACGGGCAAGCGTCCTCGCGCCAGCTCAAACCTGCCGGCATAACCTCTAATTCACACTGGTCACCTCTAATTGTGAAATCAATTTTTATTTTTTATTTAGTACACGTATACAATTTACATTAATTTGTTTTAACATTTAAATGATAGGAGTCTAAGTCACGCTCAAACAGAGTCTAACCACTCAACACGCAATGCCTCTAGAATTCTACGGAAAGTGGGGAACGGAGTAAAATTAGTTCCCTCTGCCTATCCTTCTGTATGTGGGATACAGCGTGAAACTGATTTAATTTTAATTTATAAAGCATGATCTATCAAAATATTTAATTTACTATTTCTAAATAAAATGGTCGTTTTAAACTACTAATATATAGACAGAAAGCTACATGTACGTTGCCGGCCTTCAAGGAGATATACGCGCTTTTTAATGCTTAATCCGCACCGTATCGACCTGGGATCACTGCCACAGAAAGGCCATTCCACATTTGTGTGGCACGTGAAAGGAAGTTCTTACGAAACCGAAAAATCCAGACGGTGAAGACGAGGTGACGGTGTGTTCAAGTTAAGACGTGCTGTATTTCAAACGGTTCTACGTTCCTTGCGACCAAATGGTTCAAGCTGAAAAGCTTTCACTAGCCCAGAGGTGAGAACAGTACTGAAATTTTAAAATTACAATTAAATTACCAAAAAATATTGTAATAAATTTAAAATAATTAAAACTATAGGATTAGGTCTTAATATATTTTTTTCCAAAAAAAAAACCAAATATATTTTATATTTCTTAAAATCTCTTCAACAGTGCTATAGTTTTTATTTATCTAAAACTTATTTAAGTGTAAACTTTACAAAATAAAATAAAAATTTAGTTCCAGTATTAAAGTACAGAACATTTGTAGGTCAAGGAAGTTTAAATGCAACGTATACATACATAATAATTAGAACTTTCCGTGGCACGCACATTGTTCAAAAGTTTCACACGGGTGGCATTTCGCCAGCTTACTCGTTTTTGTTTGGTATTTACCAAGATTTTATTGTATATTGAAATATGTGAAGTGAACTGTAATTGTACAGTCGGGGCAAGTCATGGCGCAGGGGCATAAAGTGTAACTGTAAACGTTTGTGGGTTCGATTCCCACTCGAGGAAATGAAAACTTTAATATTTACATGTTTTTTCGCTCTGGTGTCCAGGCAAAAAATGTGTTGATTAGTGAATCAATAATGCCCTCGGAATTCGGCGGGAAATGGGAAATAGACTGTCAGAAGAAATAAAAAATCTATTATATTATATTTATTTTATTTTTATAAACAAAGCGCTCTGTCTCAGAAATTCGGCGGATAGCGGAACGGAGTGTATGCTATAACACTAGCCTCCGCCTAGTATGCTATGTGAGAAAATGCGGGAAGCTGCAAGATGAAATGAAAATGATTTTACAAGTTTTTATTTTTGCTGTGTTGTTTGTTCAGGTCAACTCGTGTAATTAAATTGCTAATTCTTCATACTCAAGTGATTCAACACAGTCTATGAGCCCGAGGTATGTAATTCTGACCGTAATCACAGTGGGTCACATCGAAACGAATCACGAGATATAAACCTTTTTTAAAAAATACTATACAACATAAAAATTTTAATTCGAACCAGTAGTTCCTGAGATAGATAGAGTTCAACCAAGCCTACTCAACAACTTCATGTTAATAATATTCATAACAGACTATAGGGCGCGCGCGGCTTCGCCCGCTTATTAGGAGGGAATCCAAAAAAAAACCACGAAACACGTGTTCAATAAAATATTTTTAACAGTCTGAATTTAAATTTTTATAAAAATCGGTGGCAATTTTTGCATATAAACTTTTAAACCCTTATTTGAACCCTTAGGGAGTGAATTCTAAAAAACCATGAAACACGTGTTCAATGAAATATTTTTAAGAGTCTGGATTTAAAATTTTATAAGAATCGGTGCCAATTTAAAAAAAAATCCATACAAACTTTCAACCCCTATTTCATCACTTTAGGGTTAAAATTTTTCAAAAACCCTTCTTAGTGGATGTCCAGAATATGAAAATAAACATCTGCCCAAATTTCACGTTTCTACGCACAGCGGTTACGGCTCTGCGTGCGTCTTACCACAGTCAGTACTGAGTCAACTGTGATTCTAATAACTTTATAGGTAGACGAAAAGATGTTTTTTTTTCTAAATGTCATCATCAGTAGGTATCATTATTATATTTAGTTGATTTTCAATTCGATTTATTATTTAATTTAATTACAAATTATAAACTTTTGTTTATAATAGAATATACTTACGTTCCTGTTTGATACATTTATATAATTTTGAAGATTTAAGATTTTTTTCTAATTGTATGTCTGTTCTTGTTCTGTTATGCTATATATGTCTCTGTGTGATGTGCCTTGCTTTCAAATAGAGAACATTTTTCACATATCTGAATTGCACCTGTGGAAATGAATGTAAAAGTTTCTATCTAGTTTAGATTCATTATTACTCTTAAATGATTTTTTTATCAGCTTCACGCTGTATCCCGCATTTAGCAGGGTAGGCAGAGGGAACCTAGGGAACCTAGTGTTACTCCGTTCCCCACTTTCAGCCGAATTCTGGAGGCATTGTGTGTTAAGTGGCAGAACTCAACGCCGCGCTTTACCTCGACACCAGAGCGAAGAAATTTAAGTTTGTGCCGCTGCGCCATAACTGGCCTATGAAATTAAGACGAAAAAGCGATTAGTTACTAATAAAAAGCACACAATTGTTGACATGAATCGTATACTGAGTCAATTTCAAGTTTTACTATCTGTAAAGGAAAAGTTTCTTATATTTTTACATATCACAATTTATTGGGTAGGCAGACAGCAACTAATAATAAGCAGTATTTTTTTTTATCGAACCTGCAACTATCGCGTGTACGGTCAATACATAACTACAGTAGTTACGTATTTAAATCTGCTAGCTCTTCAAGTAAGTCCACGCCTCTGTTTTGTTAAACTCTTTAATTAACTTGTATCGCACCTGCTCACTGTGGGACTGTCGAAAGTTTGTACAAGTACTACCAAATTGTAAATTTCGTAACTTAAAACATTATAGAATTATTAAATAATAGTATTTTTTAAATTCAAAAAGTAATTTGGTACTGAAATATGCATATAATATTGCTTATATATCAAAAAAAAGTTAAACAAGGTTTACTACTATTTTTTTATTATATTTAAACAATTTAGTATACCCTCGTCGCGTTGTTGGGAAATATCTGAGTAATTAGATCTGATATTCACTCAGTAAAAAATTTACATTTAAGTTTATTTATCAGAGAGGCCGTCGTGGCACATTAGAATAGCGTTTGATTGTAATATGCGTCATATGGATTTGATTCCTACTGGTAACCGCGATAAGAAGACACAGCAGGGTGTTGAGTTCGGCCACTCAACATGCAATGTCTCGAAACTTGGGCGGAAATTGGGGAACACTAGGTTCCCCGGCCTAGGTCTCCAGTTAATCCTAAATCTTATTTTAATACCTACCCAATAAGAATGTGTACTATTAAATGATATTATTTTCTATTTTTTTATTTTACTATAGTACGCCTGTAAGTAAACAATACATTTTTCATGTTTCAACAGAATTTTATTAGGTACTACATGACATAATGTTTGTCATGTAATTTTAATGTAATTGATAGTTTTAGGTTCCATTTCTGAATAAGCTGACGTATATTTTATATAAGTAAGAAAATATATAAGAAAAATATACTTCACACTTTATACTGCAAATTATACTAGCCAATGTAGTTGTAAGAAACTGAGATCCCCATTGTTTGCCTAAATTTCGAAATATTTGACTGTAAGCGCGATAGAGCGTGGGTTTGATTCCTACTCGAGGAAAGGAAATATATAATATTTGATTTTCCTTGCCCTGGTAACGAGGCAAAGCGCGGCGGTGAGTTCCTTTACAACACCACGACGCCCTAGACATAATTAAAAAGAAATACTTTTATTTTAATCTTCATACATCTTCCTCCGGGACATGTGATACATCATGTTATTTTACAGTATATTTAAGAAGTATTTATTTCCTTTCTTTTAACTTGAAATTGTAAAAGTAAAATTTATAATACAACTACGAAATGCCTTGTTAAATATCTCTCTTTGTAAAATTTGTATTACAATTTCACTTATAGCATATCATGTTGCATTTACATGTGTTTGTAAAACCGATATTACTATGTAAATTGAAGCGGTTTAAAATATTTTTTTATGTTTTTATTATATTTATAAATTCTTATTGTATACTGTATTTGTTTAATAAAATTAAAGAGAAAAGCAACATACCGCCTGTAGCCCTTATTTATAGTCCGCAACGTCTCAGCTGAGTTTTTTGCATCTGTGTTAGTATTCACTATTAGTAAGTTTGTCGGTCTAAATCGGCTTATATTGTTTTTTTTTGTACATTTATCTTCTAAAAGCAGCAATACATATTTAATTTCTAGGGTTCCATACCTCAAAACGAACGTTGTCCGTCTGTCCGTCTGCCAAGAGTATTTATCTCGAGATTGCGTGAATGTATCAATCTGAAATTAACATCAGATATTTTGGTCTACAGTTCCTTGAAGCGCAGTCAAAAAACACGAGCGTTTAGCATCATTTTTACTGCATTTTGTATGAAATTTGAACCTGTAAAACAAATAAGAAACAATTCGAAAAGTGAAAATTTGTACATATTTCATAGAAAAGACCAGACTAGTCGTGGCGCAGAGGCACAAAATGTGACTGTAAAGTCGACTGGTTGTGGGTCCGATCCTCACTCGAGGAAATGAAATATTTATTTACATTTATATTTTCATTTCTTCGCTCTGGTGTCGAGGCAAAGCGCGCCGCCGAGTTCCGCTACTCAACACGCAATGCCTCCAGAACTGGGCGGAAAGTGGGGAACGGAGTGTCTTAACACTAGGTTCCCTCTGCCTACCCTGCTGGGATACAGAGTGAAGCTAATTTATTCATAAAAATTTATACAAAAAAAATCTTTATAATCTTATAGGTGTAGTTTATTTACGTCCGCAAACTTAAGTTTGTCAACTTTTATAATTTTGTTGACAGACAATCCTGAAATACGGAACCCAGTATGCGAATCCGACTCATATTAGACTTTTAATATTTTATTTTTGTGTTCGATTTCGCATTATCCACTGTACAAGAATGAAAAATTGTATGTGACCAAGTACACAACGCTGTTCCTAATGATATAAAGGAACAATTAATTATTAACTCAAACGACACGCCAAACGAGAGTAAAAATTACAGTGTAGAAATGTTGATACATATATTTTTATTATACATATATATTTACTCACACAAATGTAAAGCTCAGCTTAAGCCTCGTGAAGATATGATTTTTCACTGCATATAAAATTAATGCCATTAAAAAATTATCACTAGTACGAGTATATTGACTCAGATATTTACCCTCAGCTGACTTTGAATCCACAATCTGTACCTGTAAAAACATTATAACCTAACCAACTAATGCTATTTCCAAATGACCTAGTAGAGGATTTACAAAAACATGAAATAAATATTCATTAGCATTGTCGAGAGTGACAGTACTAAGAGAAACTTATATAAACCTTGGCTCATGTGTGTTTACTCAGGCGCGATATTAGGACGTACTTAACGGTGACTTTTTAGTTGTATGTATTTTTAGTAGTTGTATGTAAATGAAATAGTTCAGGATCCCAGAGTTCCCAAATCAAAGTAATTTTTAGCAAAGCTGAAATTTTGAGTATTATTGGTTTAATATAAAGAAAACATCTATCTATTTGAATTCCATGCATATTCAGGTTTTTCAGTGAATCACTAGATATTTTGTTTGGAAAAAATATATATCCTTTACGAAAATTTTGCATACAACATGTTGTGTTTTCAAACTACAGCAATATAACTTACTAATAGTATACTATAATAGTATAACTAAATACACCGCATATTAATATATTTTAGTTACTGAAACTATGCTTAACTGATAGTCGAATGTAAATATATATATCTTAGAATAACGCTGTATAATCCGTAATTGATATTCCAAACATGAGGTGACTTTTAAGCAAACATCTCCTGTGACTTAAATCAATCTGAAAGGAATTGTACTTTATAATAAAATTATAGATTATTATTAGAAATCTTGTAGTCTCGCGCTTGCCACGCTGTTTCTCCACTTTCTCTTCAATCTGTCATATTGAATGTGGAATTTAGGAACTCAACGCCGCGCTTTGTCTTATAAAACGAAGGCGAAGTGTTATATTGCAAATCTTCATATTATACTCCGATTAAAAAAATATATTTTTAAAAGACTTCTTTTTACATAAACAGAATATGTTTGCTTTATATTTTCATTTCATAATTATCATATTAATAGTTAAATAAAATAAGACTCTTAAGTGAAAAATAAACATAAATAATATATAAAATTGTGCATACATTTATTGTGAAGTCTAAAGGAAGGAGGTCGCGTGGTATGCAGGAAATGGGACACCATAGCTCCACCATACTTTATGAGTTGCTTGTTCTTGCCGACCCCTTTGCGAATATTTAAGGTACATTTGATACCTCTACATACATGTGAATAGAAGTGAAATATCTGTCTGTGATTACAAAATAACTGTGGTTTTCCAATTGTAACCAATAACTATTTATATACACGATATTAAAATACAAACAAACTTTTTTTTTAAATAACTATTTATTTACATTACACTAAGACATAAACAAACAATTTTAACAATTTTTTGATATCTATTCTTTTGTTTATCCGGGCTGGTCTCTAGAGTAGCTGAACTGATTTCACATAAAAAAAAAATTATCCATGAAAAAAAAATCACACCTTCAAAGTATTTTAGTCATAGTCATAGTCATAGTAGTGTTTTGATTAAAGTAAGAAATAAAAAATATAGGAAAATAATATACCTATGATATAGGTATATTATACCTATGATATAGGTATATTATTTTTCAATTTTTTTTTATATTAGTAAATTTGATGAAATATTAAAATAGAAACTGGAAACTTATACGAAACGAAATATAAATATTTAATTAATAGTATTAATAAAACAATTGGGTCCATTTACAACAAAGATGTTATACAATGTTCAAACTTTTGACAGCCATAAGCTATATTTAATGTGACTTCGATGATTGTTGGTTTGGAAAACGAAAACCAATCATTATCCAAAAAGTCTGTAAAGCATCACAATTTGTACGTGAGAAACACGGCCTGGAAGATAATTGT
>DWMY01003079.1:0-10735 GCA_018249775.1 Heliconius hecalesia formosus
ACCGGGTCGTCTAGCACGTAGAGGTCCATCAGAGACCATGTCGACTTCCAATACGTGACCACGGCCGGTGCTACCACGAAACTCGCGAAAACAACGTCGGCGAATTCCAGAAGAGCTGGATTCGTACTGCTTGTGAGAGTGCCGGTCAGGCCGGCGGTACTTCCACGCATGTTGATGCGAGCGCGCCGAGCCACGGGTTCAGTACGACTACAGATTATTCGTATATAATTGTATTATCATCGCGTCCTCTGACGTAATGTTTGGGTACCGCACTCCCTCTCGACTTTGGTTGGCTTTCTTCGGTTTATCTGTATGGCACTTGAAGTCCTTGCGACGTGTTATTGTTGTTATCAGTCAAGTTGGTTTTGTGTTTTCCCAAAATTGGTGAATTTATTGTCAATTATCTAAATTTTGTTAAGTTTTTTTTTTAGTTTTTTCTTTGTTAGTTATATGTGGTAAATTTATTGGAAATTAAAATTTTGAGAGATTGGAGATTTTGACATAGAGCTTTTGAGAAAATACCGCTCGCTGTAAGGAAAAACAGGGTTTTCACAGCGCTATTGTAGTCCTAACTTTTTATTTTTTTTTCTCCACGTGTCTCAACTATCATTTAGTTATGAAACTAGATATAATAGGTGACACTGTTTATAATGTTTTGCACCAACAGAGATAACATTTACTGAGCGGCAGAACCCAACGCCGCAATTTGTTTAATAAACGTTAAATTCTATGACAATATTTAAGTGTCTGCTGTATGAATTCCTTAATTTAACTATTTAGTATTATATTTTTACAATAAAGCAGCTAAGAACGGACTTTAAGAAATAATAAATAATTAAAATAATGACATACACACACTCTCTTAGCTTTTAATGCGAATAAAAATATTTACACTGAAATGGGACTGAACCCACGAACGAATCTTATAACGAAGTTTACTCAATATTTAAGAGTATTTGCAGATGTTTAAAACTTCCATAAAGATAAAGACGAATATTTTCGAGACGAATCGATGAAATATATCTACATTCGAGCCAGACGTGGCGCAGGAGCACCAAGTGTGACTGTGAAATCGACTGGTTGCAATCACCACTCGGGGGATATAGAATGTTTATTTACATTTATATTTTCATTTCTTCGCTCTGGTGTCGAGGCAAAACGCAGCGTTGCGCAGCGTCTCCTGAACTCGCCGGAAAGTGAGTACCGGAGTGTCTTAACGCTAGGTTCCTTTTGCATACTCTGCTGTGTTTGTGAAGCTGATTATTTTGAGCTTGATTGTTAATTTCGAGTCTTTTGACGCTAACTACTGAACCTCCAACGATCTCTACTACGATATGGCGGTTGTGTGTTCCCATCTAATTTGAGAATGTTGGTTACCTATTTCAGGAGATGTTATAAGGTTGTAACTAGATTTATAGTTAAAATACGTGCGTTTCTTCAGTCTGGTTAGATAAATCACTGCGTCAGTTTTATGCCATCATATTGGATCGATGGAAAGTTGACAACAAGGATTTAACTTAAAAAAAATCAAATAATAAAATATTAAGTCGTGGTTGAAATGGAAATTTATAATTTTTCCTAGATGCTTAGAGAAGAAAAGTAATATTTTGTAATTGAATAATATAAACATTTTATATATAAACATTATAGTAAGGATACTCTGTTCCACATTTTCCGCCGAATTTTGGAGGCATTGCGTTTTAAAGTGGCGGAACTCAACTCCGCATTTTATAGAGATAGAGGATTCATTTTATATTTTATAAAATATGTACGAACAAATACAATATACGAAATGTAATGCATATAATAATAAAAAAAAATTCCTTATAAGTGTCACCCAGTGTGCCGTATACATAAATAATCGTTTACTTAACACCTGTTTTCAATGTAATTAATTGTCACAATTTTTTTATATCTATTATGGCATATTAAAATTGCGCATCCATTATTTAATACAAATGAAAATTCGCTTTATGTCTGCAATTAAAATTCTAATTATTAAAAACTAAGATAAAAAAAGTAGTACGTAACAACTCATAATATTTGAATTAAAAGTGATAATTTTGTTTAATGAATTTTACAATTTGCTCTAAAATTAATAATTTATTATGATTTATGCGATGATCTCTCTATTATTTATCTTTTTTTTAGCTTCACTCTGTATCCCGCATATAGCTGGGTAGGGAAAGGAGCCTAGTGTTAAGTCATTCCGCTGAATTCTGGAGGTATGGCGTGTTGAGGAACACAACGCCGCGCGTTGCCCCGACGTCAGAGTAAACAAATTAAAATATTAAATATTTCATTTCTTCGAGTGGGAAACGAACCCACAACCTGTCGCGTTTATAGTTAGCCGCTTGTGCCCCTGACTGGCCATATTTATCTATATATCTGTAAAGTCACTTCGTTCCCTACTTTTCGCCGAATTTTCGAGGTATGCGTGTTGAGTGACGGATTTCGACGCAGCGCTTGTTTCTAGAGCAAATAAATGAATATATTAATAAATAATAATATATTACCGAATGGGAATCGAACCCACAACCGTCGCGTTCACAGCCGCTTGTGCCACCGCGCCATGACGGCAATACTTATTGATTCTTTTAAATGAAATGTGGCGTTACGACGTTACGAGTATGACGACGTACGTACATTACGTAAGTAGAAAATGGATAAACTCATTAGCAGGCTCTATCTAGGAATGACCCATAAATTATGAGAATTGTTTTACGTAGAAAATTAGACATTATTTGTTATTTTTATAATTAATATTTGTTCGTTTTGTATGTCCACATCTATTAGTTTCCGCTCGCTTTAGTGATAATTAAAATACATTTTTTTAAAGAACAACAATGGTTTTTTTTGTATTAGATATTTTGCACTGATCTATTGCTGTACAAAAGAAACCCAGAGAATATAATGTCCATCACTTTTTCGACATATTGTGTATTGAGTGTCGGAACTCAACGCCGAGCTTTGTCTCCTAACCAGAGCTAAGAATTGAAAATATTAAATAATCCATTCCTCCGAGTAGGAATCAAACCCACAACCGTAGCACTTACAATCACACACTGCGCCATGACGGCGAGAATAATATACTTAATAATATATTGTTGAATATGTTGTTGTTAAGGCTAGTATATAGACTGAAAAATCCTACTTAATGCATAAGTGCTATATATAGACTTTTGGCATAAATGGGCCTTTAGAAGGAATTTAAACTGACGACCATCGTGTAATATGTTACCCATATATTAATGAATTTTTGTTAATACATTTTTTTCCTTCTTCAGCTTGTGACGTAAGTACGGTCATCGTACATGTCGTATATATTCATTTATAAATGTATTCCTATTAGTGATGTTACGTTCCGGCAAAAATGAGGAACATGTCCCAATTTTCGTTCCGGTTTCGGCTGTTCCTTTTTTATGGATCCGTACCTCAAAAGGTTATAACGGAATCCTTATATTACTTTGTTGTCCACTTGTCACCAGCTCGAGATCAGCTGGAGGTATCAGGCTAAAATGATTATTAAATATATAGGTCTTGCAGCATATAAAAATCAAGCTTCTAAGTCAACACAATCAAAAGATACGTGTATATATGCAGAGATTTTGATGTATTCGTACTTTCCTCTTTAAGTTTTTTATCATAGTCACGATATAGTACCAAAGTCCTACTTAATGCATAAATTATCGTTAAGATGAATCATACAAACCCAAATTCGATGGAATTATGTCGCTTAGTTACCAAATTCTTATGGACATCTTTCAGCTCTATCATTAGACCCTGGTTACCATTCAGCACTAATGTACTCCTTAAAATGAATAATGCAAGCCCAAATTCAATGGAATTATGTCGCTTAGTTACCTAGTTCTTATGGACAACTTCAAGCTCTATCATCAGACCCTGGTTACTATCTAGCACCAAAGTTTTCGTTAAAACGAATCACACGAGCTCAAACTCGATGGAGTTGCGCCTTTTAATTACCAAGTTCCTGTAGCCATTCTTCAGGTCCATCATAAGACCCTGGTAACCATCTAGCACCAAACTTCTCGATAAGACGAATTATACGAGCTCAAATTCGATGGGGTTATATCATTTAATTACTGAGTTCTTACAGCCATCTTCGAGCTGCATTATCAGACCCAATAAATAAATAGTTGATAAAATATCACAGTTTTAAAATGCGCGCCGCGCATCTTAGGAACAGAGAACGCGAGTAAACAAACTGGACAGTCGGAACAAAATTGTTGTGGAACATGCAATGACCCATTCCTGTTCCGGAACAGCTAAATTGGTTTAGCCGGAACTGTTCCGGAACAGGCATCTAGCGTTTTGTGTTTCGGAACAATGTTCTGACTGAAACGAAACATTATTAATTCATATACTTTAAAATATGAAAAAAAAACATTTAACTAAAATAAATAAAAAAATGTGACGTAAAATAGTTAAAGATAAAAACAATAAAGAAAGGCTGCAAAGATACCCTGCATAAGGCATTACGAGTACATTGTACTAATCCAACCGTAATAATTTGGGTATATATATATATATATGTATTTAGTTAACAAACAGCCTTTAATATATATTTGATTATTAAAACTTAGTATTGTTTTTTTGGTTATCAACTAGTATTTTTATTTAGTTTTTTTCTGAAAAATATGTAGAGAGAACCTAGTGTTAATACTCTGTTCTCGGCTTCGTCAAAAATCCGAGTTATTGCTTTTGGCGTGGCACTCAACAATGCGTCAAGCCAGAGCGCGGAAATGTAAATGATTTATATGTAACATTACCCCAAGTAGGGATTGAGCCCATATCCAACACAACCTACGTTGTCTGCTAACATTAATTTAAAAATATAGAAATCAATATAAAACATTTTTACCAAATCAACGCTAATGCCTCTAAAAGAGCTGAAAGTGATAATTGAGTTACTGTGTTTTGTCAAGCATTACATACGTAATTATGTATCGTTTTTAGGGGTAGACTGGAGTTAGACCGCCCCCAATTATACTGTTTTTAATTAATTAATGAATCTATAATATATTATTTAATAAAGTCTTATTAGAATATCATCTATATTTAAAAAAATACCTGGAGTTGAATTCACAATCTCCGCGCGCCGCTAGCAAATAAAGCACAATAGAAAAGTGTTATTTGTATAGTAAACATACAAATAATTAACAAAGTCAACGGTTTTACATGTAGTGGAAAGATACCTAAAATATTATAATCTCTAACTTTTATGATTACAAATATGTATTTGTTTAATTGTACTATCATTGTTTTGTTCGACGTACGACTCGTTTGTATCGCTTAGACTCCATTTCCTTTATTTATTTCATGTGTTTACTAGCACTTGTTGTTAGACGATAATAATATTTGTTTTGATTAAATTGCCCTCGCCTGAGTTTATGACATAAAAGAGGGAAAAGAGTGTCATTTAAATTTTATTTATTATTGTTAATATGTAGTGGAATGATTTCACAGGATCGTCCTACGTTCGAATTCCACTCTGAGGAATGCTTATGTAAGAAGATATTTTTGTTATCTCGTATATAGACAAACGAACCTGGTTACCTACCGTACTTATGGAACCTTACTCTACATATTCCTTTGCTACTAAGTTTTGTTTGATAATATCAGAATAATATCAGACGTACGAGAGATATGACATAATATAAGAATTACGTCAAGATATATACCAAACAAGTATTTTATAGAAAATAAGAAAGAGTCAATAATCAAATAACAATACTGAAATGAGAAAGAAGAGTGAAAAAAATATATATATTAGCTTAAATATATACTGAAAGTTTTAAGTATTTTTCAATAATTGAGAATTGAACTAACTCGCTCCTTATTAGGATATCGAGATCCAATGCGCATTCTTTAAAGTACGCTCATGCTGTTGCTAGACGAAATCTAGAAAGAGAACTATACTAATGATATATCCATCATTAGTATAGTTCTCTTTCTAACATGGGCTGGATACCAAGAAGAATTTCGGGCATCTGCGGCGTTGTTAAAAAATTAAAATAATATCACCATTCCATTCTATTCTCTATTTGATTTTTGCGCAAAAAAGTAGAAAGACCTATTTTTACCAGTTGTAATATTATATATTTTAGTGTAATTTCATTAGACTTACATCATGCAGAAATGTGACCTATGCCATGTTAATCCAGGTATATTTAAGTGTACATCAACGCTAAAATTATTTTTGTTCGCTGGGGGTAATTGTTTTATAGTAAAATGCCCAATGTCCTATATACTCTTAATGTAAGCATATTTAAAATATAATATTAAACAATCTCTTAACTGCCTTCCAGTAATATTTTAAGTCTTTAGGATTTTTGATAGTATCCACGAAGTGAAGATTTGAATTCCGTCACTCTTTACAATGTGCAAAGCTAAATGTTTTTGAATGTGTCAGCTTATTAAAAACTAAATGTAGTAGGTACTAATATTTCTGAAAATGGTATATGGACAAACAAACAAATTCATACTTATTTAGAAAACGTATAAAGTCTTTCCTAAGTGTGGAACAACACTTTAAAAATGTTTAAAAATATTTTAAAAAAATAGTTTCTCTCTTGCCAAGCGATAATTCTTAGTAATTATCTTTGGGTAGCGGAAATTTGTAAAAATCTCCCTACAGAGATGCTAACAACATAATTAAGTTGTAACAAGCGTATAAAAATTTCGACGTAGCTTGGCGAGAACGCATGGCTTAGTGGTCAGAGCGCCTGGTCGGTTTCCAGGAGGCGCGGGTTCGAGTCCCGCTGCGTTCAAATTTTTATACGGTTTCTAAATAAGTATTTTTCGTTCCTAAGTGTGGAATAACACTTTAAAAATGTTTAAAAATAAACAAATTCATTAATAAAATAGAAACGATATCATAATCTTCACGATATTGGAAAAAGGTCGGATTATATATTATTCATAAGTATCTATAAACATATATATAGGTACAGAAACTGTGATTGAATCGCTAAAGTTCTTCATAATTTATATAATTTAAGCATTAAATTGCTTGACCCTCGCGTTAATATACGTAATGTGTAATGCTACTAGCAAACCATATTGTTTCCGCTTCCTTTTCTCTGTCTTCATTCCTTGACCTTGTCCTACGCTTTATACTAAGATATATACTTAGAAGTATATAAAATTTCGTAAAACAAAGTAAGAAGAATTGAATTGATGGCATAGGCTTTTGAGAAAATGTTCACTTTATTTTATACGATTTTCAGTTCATTATACCTCGGTGAAAGTGTTTTTTTATTAAATTGCCCAAGAATAGAGAATGTAGCGAAATAGCTTTGTCTCTCTGCTTACTTATTATAAAGCTTTATTATTTTATTTTAACATAGTAAAAAATAATATGAGACTATACTTGTCTCTTGTATATTTTCTTGTATATTTCGTTGTTGTTTTCTTTTCTATAAATATAATTTACCTTACTTTAAGCTGTTGTGGCGCAGTGGGACAGCGTATGACTGTAAGAGTGGTGGTTGTAGGTTCAATTCCCAATCGGGTGAAATGAATTAGATTCATTTCTTTACTCTCGTACAATACGGAATGTTTAATGGAATATTCAACGGAAAGTGGAAAACGGAGTATCTTAGGACTAGGTCCCCCTGCCAATCATATGGCGCACGGAATACTGTGTAAAGCAAAAATAATAACTTACTTTCTGTTGAAATCTAGTTGTAAATATATAGGTGGGTTCCTTTCCATCAGTGACTAGGAAGTACGGCGACGCTAGCAAATTGCGCGACGATCTTATGAATGTAATTATTACGTAGAAAATTGATGTAAAGACTGCATAGAGTATAGCCCTGAAAATAATTTAAATTGTAAGCTTATTATTTTGACATTATTATTAATATATAGTTGTATATTAATGCGTCTCATCTTGTGTGTATTAATTCCTACAGAAATCTATCAGTCGGTCCACTAAAACTTTTCATATAATACAAATTAATTTATTGTATTTTTAATATTTTTATCTAACAATAAGTAGGTACCTGTTAAAATGATTATGATCACCAGGAGCAATCGTTGCAATTAAAGTGTCCAATAGCCCCCAACCTCCCCTCCAATGCATTATGTTTGCAAGGATAAATATGTAAGTATAAATTCGACAAACAACTCTTTCTCGAACCCATCTTCCCGCTCGGGCATCATCTCCCCAAGCGTGTTTAGATCGTGATAGTAAAATAGATCTGAAAAATGAAATTAAAGATCAATCAATTGGCAGCAAAAAACAAATAAATACTCTTTGTCAGCGGAAATGCATTAGATGCATAAAAACCGGATAGGCGCGAGTCGGGCACGCCCATTGAGTGTTCCGTAAAGAATTGAAGGTCTTGAGCTTTTTCTGAAAGTCAGACTTTAATACCAAATTTTTCCCCCTCTTTAAGGCTATTTGTTTTGAGGATTTATCCACAAATATATAATATATAAAATATATGTAATGTTTTTAGTTTTTAATTTTTTCCTGAACTAGTACTGCCTGTAGATGCTAGTGGCCAAATTTCATAATTCTACGGACCGCATCGGAAGTATCCTATGAACTTTGATTCCCTTGATAGTGTCGATATACGTTTTTTTGCGATATAAACGGCCATATCTTTTTTTTAATAAATGTAGATATATTTTTTTATTTCAGGACATCATGGGGCGTTAAATATGAGTATATGGTTTGAATTTTAACTGGATATTTTTAAGCGTTCCTGAGATAAAGACTTTTGACAGACAGACAGAAAGACAGACGGACAACAAAGTGATCTTAGAGGGGTTCCTTTTTTCCTTAAAACCTACGGAAGCCTAAAAATTTTAACAAAATATAAATTTTACCTGACTAAAGCAAAGCATGAGTGAATCACGATGCCTAGAATAAATATTTGTGCGTGAGGAAAAACATGGGCGTGTATTTCCATTATACCCCACGTGCCTCGCCACACACTGACTACTTGTGGTGCTATGATGAACGTTGTAAGGACTGCATCCCCTGAAATTATAAAAATAACGGTGATTTTACTCTAGATATTCTTAGTCGGAACGAGAAATCGTTAGGGAAAATACCTTGTGAGTTGTGACAGCTCATTTTGTACTTATGTACAGAACTTTAATTCAACGACATTGATTGTTTAGCTAATCAGCCGAATATTTGAATGTATTTTTATAATAAATATGTTTTTTTTTTCATTGGAGGCACATTTACTGTGATCTTATCCAACATACAATGCACGGCAGAATCTCAACAGCGCAGCGTCAAAAAACAGTCTTAGATCGTTGATAAGAAGATTAAAATAATTAACCTTTCCTTTCGACTAGGCGCAGCGTAGACTTTTACCATCCAACCCATAATGTCTAGAGTTCGAGATGAAATCCAGGAAAATGAAGTGTCTTGACACTTGGTTCTTTCTACTGAAGGATATAGTATGAAATGGCAAAAAATTAAGTGTGAAATAAATGTATCTTCGGCCTTGGCCTGATTATACGCGCATCATGTCTCTTAATAGCTAAATAGATTGAGATGTCACTAGATTTACATAATGTAGTGTATGCGAATGTAACTACAGTACGGTTGACGAGTCGTGGCCGCTCTAAAGTTAGCTGTAGATAACTTACGCTCGCGCTCGCTTGACGCTGTATCCCGTATTAAACAGTGTAGGCACCCTGGTTACGGGATACAGCGTAACCTTGTGGACATAGTGTTCAGACTCACCACCTCGCTTTACCTCGTAATCAGAGAGAGGAAATGAAAATATTAAATAATTAATTTCCTTCAATGGAAATCGAACCCACAACCTGTTGCGTTCACAGTCACATACTTGTGCTCTTATGCCACAACTGGCGCACACACTAGCAACATGGTATACTTAAAGATAAGATAGTATATATAAAAGTAATACCTGCTCCATAACCAAGTTCTTCATTGTCACATTCAATAGGCTCCTCAGTGTCATCGTTATCTTCAGAAGATTTTTCTGATTTCGGTACTCTTTGTGATAGTAGATTATCAGAAACATTTGGTGGCATCTGTCAATTTGATGGTAATTATTAAAAAACAGGACAAGCGAGAGTCGGGTCCGCCCACCAAGCGTTCCGTACAAAAATTTAAGATCTCAGGCTTTTTCTGATATTCAGGTTTAGCTTAGCCAGAGCCTTTTCATCCAACCTTTTTCAACCTCACATGAACTAGCAGCTTTAATACCAAATGTTGCCGTCATTTGATATTATTTTTTAGGAATAACTACAAATGTATAGTTTCCAAATTTTTTCAAGAACTAGTACTACCTGTAGACGCTAGGTGCCAAATTTCATAATTCTAAGTTAACCGGAAATACCCTAATCATTTTTATTCCCTTTTTAGTGTTGAAATACGCGTTTTTTGCTATTTATGGATATTTTTTTTAACATTTAAACACAAATGTACAGTTTTCAGATTTCTTCCTGAACTAGTAAAATCTGCTAGCTATCAAATTTCATAATTCTAGGTTAACCGGAAGTACTTTTTTTATTTTTGAATTCCTTTGAATCCCTTTATAGTGTCGAAACACGCATTTTTTGCTATATAAAGCCGTTTATATCTGTTTTTCAAGTAAATATAGAAAAACGTCATTTTCAGGAAATCATGGGGTTCTAGATCTAGGTATATGGTTTGAGTTTCAACTCGATATCTCCAAGCGTTCCTGAGGCTCTTGACAGACAGACAAACATATAGACC
>DWMY01003080.1:0-10732 GCA_018249775.1 Heliconius hecalesia formosus
CAAACATCCAGGATTTTAGTACAGCACAGTGACACAGAGGTCTCTCTAACGCTTAACGCTAACGTAATGAGTTTTTATGTAGACCATGGAAATCGAATAGGAAATCCAACGGAGTCCCGCTTTTAATTTGCCCACCGTCGGCTCCTATAATAGTCCGAGATTTCATTGAATGCAATTAAATTGAATTTTGTGCAACCGTGCGGTCTGATCGTTCGTAGGTACTAGGTGGTGTTGGGTGGAAATTAATATACCATATATCTATTAAAATTATTTTCTAGTTTGAAGATATCTTTGTTATGTGTTATATGTATGTGAGACCGGTCGTGGCGCAGCGGCACGAGGTGTGACTGCAAAACTGACTGGTTGTGGGTTCGATCCCACTCGAGGAGATGAAATATTTACTAAAATTTATATTTCCATTTCTTCGCTCTGGTGTCGAGGTTAAGCAAGGCGTTGAGTTCTGCCACTCAACACGCAATGCCTCCAGAATTCGGCAGAAAGTGGGGAACGGAGTGTCGTAACACTAGGTTCCCACTGCCTACCCTGCATTGTGCGGGATAAAGCGTGAAGCTAATTTAATAATAATTTAATTAATTTGTTATATGTTTTAATTCTTTATTTGCTAAAAAATGTGTTTTGTTATGTTGTTTTGCAATTTTTTTCTGTATTAGAGAGTAGATAGAGAGCATCTAGTGTTTAGACACTCCGTTTCCCTAGTTGATATCTGACAATCCATAAATATCTACATTTTAGTTTCTATTGCGTGTTGAGAGACGGAACTCAACGCTATTCGTCTAGTAGAGGAAATAAATGAAAATAAATTATCACTCTGAGTGGGGATCCAATCTAAATTTCTACCTACCCCGTTACACACGGGATACAGCGTGAAACTAAGAAAAAAAACCAAATAACCCTTGTAAATATTGATGACTTCAGGCCACAAACCGACCGCTTTTCCCCATCACACAGTACACAACAAAAAATGTAAATGACCTTGAAAACTTGCAAGTTAACGAGCGTCCGAACTTGTCCACCAATTCCTAACACCGCCTATATTTCTATCCTGCGTTACCGATGTTTTCCCAGTGGTGACCAAAACCTTTACCACCGAGACCCCTGCGTATACAGTTTCTGGGACCCAATTTAAACTATCGCCGCTTTTATTTGTCGTTTAGTGTGACGTTTGGTCCTGTACCAAAACATCGTCGGTATAAATTCGGTAGAAACCCCTTTTGTTTTCACCGAATTTATACCGACAATATTTTGTTACTCACAAAATTTAGATAATTTGTCGACGTATAATGGAAGTGCTGTTTAATCTTTAATTTAAGTGTCCCACATCCATGTTGTTTCATGCGTTAATTTGAGTAAGTGGTGGTGATAAAGGCCTCCCCTCTAATTAATATTACTTTGGCTATTTACTATCCATCGCGTATCTCATATACATACATACATATATAATTAGGGACTGTATAGTAATATATAATATACGGTAGCTGTGTGCGTATATAATATTAAGAAGCGAAATTTACTCTTAAGACAGATGAAAAATATATACATTTAGATGAAAAATAAAAAAAAACAGTGTCTCGGCACAAGGTTCTCTGCTTTAAAAATAAAATCAATAATAAATCAAAAATAAAATAAAAGACAGAGCGTATCCAGTGCTTAACTCTAATTTTCCATTCACCGCTGAAATTTTCGTGGTATCTAAAAACGCAACTAAACGTCGCGTTTTATATATAACATTATTTTTAGCTGAAAATACTCACCGTTCTGCACAAGCAGAGTGGAATCCCTAGCCAAGGGTAGCTCAGAGTCGGTGAGCGTGGCGTCTGAAGCGTTGTCAGACGCGGACGTTGGGGTCGTGGGTGCAGTGGGCGAGTCAGAGAGGCCGCGGCGGGTGCGACGCCGCCCGCTGCCGCTGCTCGAGCCGCTGCCCGAGCCGTATGGGTGGAGACGGCCCAGGCCTGTTGAAGAAAGAAATAAATATTTTTTATTATTGATATTATTAAAAAAATAGGATAGTTATATAATACATTATTCTAAATTAGAGTAACGATTTATATGTTTTTTGAAGCCGTCGTGACGCAAGGACACTAGCTTGCTATTGTAAATGAAAAGCTTCAAGAATTCGGCGAAAAATGGGAAACGGAAGTGTCTTAACACAAGGTTCCCAGTTTCCATCTGCCTACTCTTGTGTCACGGTTTCTTTTGAATATCTACTAAGTAGGATCATACATGATATTGTATATGTACATCTTAATTATACATATAAACGAAAAATATAATATATTCTTTTATATTTGTCAGTAAGGAAGCCTTTATTGCTATACAGATATTATAAGTACACGCTACAGGAATATGAATCATAAAAGTCGATATTAAAACCATAAGGCATCAATTTAGTACCAGGAAAATGATGTCAACCTTTAACGTGAGCTACGAACAAATACATATATGCGAAGAGTTAATACGTTGAGAAAACAACATCAAACGGAAAACAAGCGATATACAGTAAGGAGATAACAATAAAAGGAAAAAAAATGTTTTAAGTTCCATATTCCGTCCATTTTCCGTTACGTTGAATATCACTGATCATAAATCACGTGACATACAAGATGACTACTCTACCTGGCAATCCTTTATAAGAAGGGAGTCACAAATTTTATATTACTTCGAAGATAATATAAAAAAATATTCAAAACAAATATAAGATTGTAATAATCTTTATAAAAAAATTAAGAAGTCAGTTTCACATTGTGCATTATTATACAGAAGCAGGTAATTAGGCGGAAATATGTTGAATTCAAGGATTTTAAATATTGCATGTTGAGTGACGGAACTCAACGCCATGCTGAAGGCCGTGAAAATTGTGTGCATTTAAATCAAACTATGGATTTCAAGTAGTTAAATCAAACTGACTGAAATATAAATTTATATAAATGCATATTGCATGGTTAAGATAGAAATGTAAATAAATTATACTTACATATAATACACGGAATTACACGTATATTACTCGTATATTCATATAAATATACAAAGAAAAGATAAGAAAAATATAAATTTGGAAGAAAAAGATGAATTCAAACAAAAAGAAACAACTCGTCTCACCGAAACCGCACAGTTATTATTTGAAGCAAACACCAATTCAGTGAAATGAAATAGAAATGACAAAAACCTTGATACACCAATGAAAACGATGAAAACAAGTGATAAAAAGGAAGCCACAAAAAGAATGTAAATAGAAAACACAAGCGTAATTAAGACTAATAAGGCTTCGGTATATGACAAAGAGTACAATACGAGCCCAGATTCTAATGTAAACAAGGGATAGCCCGCGGCATTACTCGCACAATATCTTATTTTTCAGCCCCAGGGGACTGATGGTTTTATCATTGACTATTTTACACTTGCTTTGCAATAAATCTGAATATTGCAAACATGGGAGCTCTAATATTGAAGTTATATTTATTCGTTAGATAACGGTAATTGTGTTGTTATAAATAACTTGGCAATTAACAGAAATGATTAGCTTAACCGACTACCGTATTAAATACCATTTTAAATGCTTTTTCTACAACTAAAATGAGCTTACTTTTATGAAATCGTAAAATTTTAAAGGAACATGTAAGTAGCATTACCGATAGATAATATTTTAAGATAATAATGATCCTTACAAACCAGGTCAAGTAAGTGGAAGATGGATTTATAAAATTACGATAACGCCATCAACATAAAACAGCCCTGACTTAATACCATTCGGATTCGTTATAAGTACGGAGGCTCTCAAAAAATATCTCATTACCAAGTTCATAAAAGCTTATCCCAGAAGTGAGGCGCGTTCATAAATTCCTTTAATCCAGACTAAAATCTAATCGTATGAGGCCATTAAAGAAAAAGTATCAAAGAATAAACCGTTCGGAGTGTTCTTGAGACGAGTGAAAACTTTTTAATTTAAGGCAAACATCTAAAAAGGATCCAGTCAAAGGCTCGAACGAAATAAAATTAGTTTCCACGGTACCTCATTACAGAAATCGTAATTGAGTATGCAAATCTTATGTAAATGTGATTGAATATTACTTTTATAAACTTTATTTTTTTTTCTTGTATGCGTTTTGTAAATGAATTAAATATATTATTTATAATTTGCGTCACAAGTCTACTATTTAAAGAACTGAAAATTAAGTTGTTATTTTTGCACGCGATAAATATAAGTAAGTTAATATTTCTTTTCACTTTTAGCATTTATATTATTCTGCATTTTATTTGGAAAAGTGACAAAATTTAAAATGTATGTTTCATAAATACTAAATTCTTCAATGAAATAATTAGGAACAGACCCTTCACGAAAGTCCAAACAAGAAACACAATGAGCTCGTTAAGGGATTTTTTTCTCAAAACCAAACTACGATCCGTCGAAATTGTGGGGTAAGGAATGCTAATCAGAATTGCACTTAGTTATTTCACTTGTTTTGGCTAAAAATAAATAAATAATACACTTATTTAAAAAACTTACTTTTTAAATCACAAAAGTTGTCCGTATAAACTTGCACACACTTGCAACAGACGATTATGATTATTATGAAACACGAAACGCTATAAAATTAGATCACTCAATTTCTACAATATCATTTTATCACTCAATTTTCAAGGTTCTGTCTAATAAATCCAGATCACAAAAACGTTCGTTGCCGATCAAAGCGTAATTAACTTTATTCGCGACCAAAAAAGGATATTCTAGAGTTGTAGTGGGCCGGGGAATAACATAAATAAAAACATCGACTGCTTCCTCTTCACGAGATAAGATGGCTGATAATGGCTCATGGCGCAGGACGTCCGCGCTGATACCGAATGACCGGTCATTTTAAAACAATTCAATTTTGTCATTATCATCCACCGAAATAAATTTAAATGCAAATTTATCAGCATAACTTTTTATATAATATATTTTTTTAAAATAGCTTTTTTTGTAATGAGTTATATTATTTTATGCAAAAAAATGGTGTCACGATTTAGTTTTTTGTCATTGACCTCATTCAAAGAAATATCAACAACAAAATTAAAATAATTTTATCATACTTAAGTAAAATATATAATACAATGTGTATGCTCCCATGTATATAATATCAGGTTAATGGGTTTTACACTTCGTTACTTTCCAATATTGTTACGATGAGAGATAATAGAGGATATATTATAAAAAAAAATCAATATATATTTAAATATAGAAAAAAGTAATTTTATTTATAAAGGGCTCCCGATTGTCTTAGAACCGTATTTTATTAAGTTAACCTTGATTTGCCACATGTCCCTCGATACAATCAGGTTTGCCTACATACAGAATTGAATTACAATAAAATTCAATCCGACAAATAGTGAACTCATAAATATACAATTGTCGAGTTGCTTTCGAAGCGAAATCACGTCTACATGAGTATAGTAAGTAACCCTCGAAAGAATCCGCGAAAACATTCGCAGAATAAACGTAAAATTTGCTTTCCGCACGTATTGCTCGCACTTCGTTACTAGCCTTGAAAGAAACTACAATTTGAATCAAACAAAGTTGCAAACGAACCGGTAAACCTGGAAAGCGGAATCCCTGAGGGGACCAACCTGTCACAATTCGTCACTTCTCCAAAAAAGCGAATTGGATTGCACCCATAAATATTACTGGCTCCGCTCTGACGGCGAACAGGACTAGCGTCGGATTAGAATTTGCATCTTCAGCGGTGTGTGCATTTTTATTATAATTTCTGACACATGTCACATTTGAACAAATAAAATCCATTCTTTCAGTATGTAAATCAATATGGATTCCCTCAATCCCTACATCAGATATAATATTCTAAACACGGCACCCCGCGTTAAGGCAAACGTAGAAATTTGTCACATGAGCGATGGTTCACCTACGTGTTTCGCCGCCCAAATCCCAAATATAATCTGTTGCCGTGCGAATAAAACGCACCTTTATTACTTTAAGGAGAGATGCTTAAATTCCGTGTGACCGCCTTCAGGGATTTCACATTTCATAAGACAGTGGACTAGGATTACCCACTGAATTTATATCTTAGCCGTGTTATCAAAAAGATCGTTTTCGATTGCGCACGTGCGTCCGCTAAACAGAGTTGTAGTAGCGCGGAGTGTGACTGTATGATTTTATGCCAGCAAAAGTAAAGAAGGTTGACAAATAGGTCGAGCGTGCCGATGTTCAGTTTTATTAAAATTAAAACGTCCTATCCCGACATTAATAAAAGTAGTTTAGGTTGAAAATCGCGCGTGCCTCCTTTAAATTTACAGTAAGAACACGGGGGATGAGCTGAACATTTTTATTATCATCGTGCTAGTTTATTGCGTCTCGAGCTCGCGCATTAGAAATAATCTTCGCTCGAGGGTACGCGAAGCAGTTGAGAAAAAACGGTGACGATCGAAGCATAATTTATGTCGCTATTCTATTTACTTTGCGAGTTAACATAATTCTGCATGATCCAAAAATGTTTTCTAATAAAATTTCAGTGGCAGGGTATTGTGTTGAATTTATTGGATGTAAGCAAAAGCGCCGAGTCGAAAGGCCTCGTCCACAGCAATAATTCAATCTTAGTCGCGCAATTTCACATAAAATTTATTCGGCATGAACTGTAGTTGTCAAACGCTGACGTTTGCGTATCGAAGGAATAAATGATAGACATAAAGGAGAACCTGGAGACAACATCGGTCCTCGGTATTGTGATCACGTAGAAGACGCGAGACTCAGTGGAGACGCAATCTTCGAGAAAAAGAATTACATTTATTTAAAGGATGGTGAAA
Source organism: Heliconius hecalesia formosus (assembly GCA_018249775.1). Taxonomy (NCBI): domain Eukaryota; kingdom Metazoa; phylum Arthropoda; class Insecta; order Lepidoptera; family Nymphalidae; genus Heliconius; species Heliconius hecalesia. Next base: position 6,811 of record DWMY01003080.1, read on the forward strand.
TCACTAGTAATTCAATGTATGGTAGCGATAGAACGTATGAAAAAATGTCAGTACAAAAATTGAGGTGAATGCTGGCATGTTCAACATGAATATAAATTAGAATATTTGTTTAGTTGCGAGGTGTTAATAGCTCGTCCTCAAATAAATAATTTATATAAATACAGTTGAAATTTCTCTATTTATAGCAATTAATAAATATTTGTCAGTATGCCTCAATTATATCAAGTCACGACATACCTATTATGTTATGAATGTGCATTTGTTCTTTCCAAAATATAATTCCTTTCATCGATGCAGTCCCCGAGGTGCAATCCGACCAAATAAACAGACAGACGATCAACAATGATTGCGAATCATTCTAACTTAGATCCAAAAATCTGTTCTGCGAGTGTTTGTTTTTGATTTTTGTTTAACGAGACAATGGGGAAATGATGAGCGCCGCGCTGTTCGTTGCCTGTGGGAATTCGCCCCATACTTAAACTCCCTTATGCTGTTCATTCTATAGGACTTTTAACTTTGGCGCAACCGTTCAGGATATAAATTCTAGTGTAGTTTTGATAGAGTAACTGCTTTTTGGCACGAAACGGTCACATATGGCGTCAAACGGGCTAGTGACGGCATGCCACTCGAGGGAGTCGGATTGGCCTATACGACAGTCCACTATAGGATAGAAATTTCGGATTTTAAGAAATAAAAGATAAAATCAGTACAGTAGTATTTTACCCAATTATACCTAAAAGAGGATAATGTTGAGCCCCAGCCAGTTAATAATTAACTTGTTTAATTAAATAACTGGAAACAACAATAATATTAATTATTGTGAAATCGGAAATTAATTGCGAATATATTCAATCTAAACTACGTTCAAGTTGTGGGAAAGGCGGTAATCTGCTTATGTACTGCTAATTAGATTTTCCTTGTTTACCTTTATAATGATGTCAATTGTCATCAAATCATATCAATCGTCTTACGACTTACTTAAGCGTACTGTAACTACATATGTATAAGTATATTTTTTTAAATAATAAAAAAATTTACAACTAAAGTTTTAGCATATTATTAATTATATCCTATAGTCTTTTAAGTTGGATTTCCATTCGGGAGGATTAATTATTATCATTTCCTTGCTCTGGCTAGACAACGTGCGGCGTTTAACTCCGTTATCTGTTATTACACGTATTTTCTAATAAAAAAGGGACTGAGAACGTGGTAGGGATGTGGTGTCTTATTATTAGGTAGGATAAAAGTGGAATTTTACTTACTATTTCGACATAAAGTAATACGTATACATAGGTTTAGATGGTAGAGATCTCTGTAGATTTAAAAAATATATATTTTTAAAGTACATTTGAGGCCAGTCGTAGCGCAGCGGCACGAAGTGTGAATGTAAAACCGACTGGTTGTGGGTTCGATCCCCACTCGAGGAGATGAAATATTTACTTAAGCTTATATTTCCATTTCTTCGCTCTGGTGTCGAGACAAAGCGCGGCGTTGAGTTCTGCCACTCAACACGCAATGCCTCCAAAATTCGGCAGAAAGTGGGGAACGGATTGTCTTAACACTAGGTTCCCTCTGCCTACCCTGCTGTGTGCGGGATACAGCATGAAGCTGATAAGATAAAAAAGTACATTTATTCTTAAACTAAGCAAGCTCTTTAGAATATTTAAACGTATAGCATCGTAACATTTTGCAATATCGTTTTGAGAGCTTTAACTGAACCAGTACTGAGATCGCGATTCTGAACTTAGTGATTTATTTAAGTTAGCTAGTATTGATCGGCGTATGACGGCGGCGTTTGAGGTGAATTCACTTTGAAATGGGGTCAACTGGCTGAGATCTCATGTTGTGTTTAACGTTGTAAATAAGGATGTTAGATATATATCTTACTTATAATGTTCACTAGATATAATACTTTTACTATACTTTGGCATTATGAATTAGATATTCCTAGAAATCGAAATATTATCTAATTTATTTAGAATCAAACTGTTTAATTGGATTAATCGTGTATAGTATTGTACATTTTTGAAAACTCGACGTTTCGAACACTCGGAAGTAGTCAGTTTGAGTTTTTTAGTGACCAATTACTGACGCACATTGGTGATTACTACTATTAAGAACATATTCACAAAATGTTAAAATGTCGGATTTCCGTAATGTATAATAATAATAATAAACCAAGCCAAATTATTACGGTTAGATTGAAATATAAGTTTAATTGAAAATATTCTCCTTCCTTTCTCTACACATTATTCTTGATGAGGTAGGTAAAGAACAAATTAATAGATATTGATAACGTATTTATATTAAAAGTCATTACATAGACTATTTTATTGACTTTTAAGATATCTTCCAGTATAAGTTATATTTTGTAGGTGACTTTCTCATTTACCATCGATACTATCTATTTATAGGTTAACCAAGATCTTCTCTTTCCTTTCTCACTACTCATTCTTACATCATATATCTTTTTTAAGATACCCTCATCACTCAATCTCACAATGTGTCCAAACCACCTGAGCACGTTCTACTTCATTCCTAAAGTCATATTTTCATCCACATTTGTCGTCTATTAAGTATAGTCCCTTTCTCTTTTAAATATATTTTATAAATCTACTTAATAAATCTTCTTCTCAATAAGTTCCAATTGAATGCAACCTGCGACCTACGTCTTATTAGTGATACATGCATATATACGCCATCTATCGTTACCTCCACATTATCACCCTAATAAATTGAACAGTTTTATAGTTTTTAAAGTACATACAAACACACAAATTTCCCCGTTAATAGATAGATATGGGCGATAACTATGTTGAGTTGATCTGATACGATCTAAACTGATGAAATCAAACTGTTATAAAGATTTATGTAGTTTATTTTATTTTCTACTTAATACTCATTTGTATACTATTTAAAGGTATTTGAAACTAGTTTGTAATTTGACGATAGCGATGTGGGACGATTAGTACAGTGAGTACTATTTGTAGCATATATATTTTTTTGTAAGAAATACCTATTCTTTAATCTACACGCCCTGCATATTATTTCTTTTTTCAATTTTACGCGAAGTTTTCTTTTTTTGGCTACTTCACGCTATATACAGCAAGGCAAAATCTAGAGTTAAGAAACTATTCCATCCGTCATCGAATTCTGAACTATCGTGCTTACAGTCAGACGTTCTTGGATCGTATCACAATGACCTTTATATTTCAAAAAAATCAAATCAAATCAGCTTCACGTTGTTTCCCGCACACCGCAGGATAAGCAACATAAGTAACATAGTGCTTCTTCTTTCACTCCATGAAATGCATCGATTCATTTCCAATCGATTTCATTCAACAACCGCTTTATAGTCACACCCTTTTGTGCCCCTGCGCTACGACGGCCTCAATTTACTAATACTTCATGTTTCTGTTAATTGTTTGTTATTATTATTCTTTAGACCATGGCGTGGTAAAATCCAATTTTACCACTCAGAATGTCTAAGAAATTAGGCGGTACTTGGGGAATGGAGTGCACTTAGCACTAGGTTTCTTCTGTATTTCTAAAACCAGTAGTTCTTAGATTCTATGTTTTCTAATCGCAAATAAACAATAAAGGATGTGCAAACCAAAACAGATAAAAGAACCAACGGCTGGATAATTACGAATCGATTTGTCCAATGCGTTCATAATTCAAATTAAAGGAGAGCTATCGAATTGCACAGTAACAGTAAACCGGAGGTAAATAATTGAAGTAATTGTTGGGTCAGATCGGGTCAATTAATCATCGCATGCGGTCCAAAGCCGCATTACCAATTTATGCCCCAAAATTCTGTGACGCGGACCCAGATGTTATGTTTTGTCTGTCACTTTTATACGTTTTTTGTATGATCTATATGTTCAATCTAAATAATAACATAATCAGTAAAATGTGAATT
>DWMY01003081.1:0-10732 GCA_018249775.1 Heliconius hecalesia formosus
ACTTTAGATTATATTAAGACATTATTTATAATTATCTGATTTATGGGGCTAATGTAAAATATCATTTTCTGTTAAACTCAACGCCGGAAAGAAGCTGTCGTTCCGCATTGGAACAATGTCTTACTGAAGCAATGGTTTTTGATTCGATGTTTCCTCCTTAGTATAATTGTTTGTTTTTATTTTTTGTTCCGGTATACAAAACGCGGCATTAAGTTTCACCATTCAACGCGCAATGTCTCGATCGCAATGTGAGTAATGAAGTGTCTTAATTCTTAATACTATGTGCCCTCTACCTTCTCTGTTATGCGGGAAAAAGCGTAGCGGAAAAGTAGCTTTTGTGTGTAAAATTGCACCTATAGTACATATAACAACGTCGTGGTTTAATTATATTTAGTTACAATAAAAATTTAACACCGGAAACCAAAAAGAGTAATTGTATACATTAATTATACAATGAGAGTGAAGAACAGAGTAAGAAATCATTTGGTTATTTTCTTTTTAGTAGCCCAAGGCCCCCAGATCAATCCGATGGCTCAATCATTCTTCCAGACAGAGATATACCTTCAGTTGGCGCTACCTCTGAAAGCCCCCCTTTCAAGTCAGTAAGTACGCATACCATCTCAAATATTTTATATTAGACTATGAATCCTCAAAATTTCAGCTTTGTTAAAATGACATAGGTCTGGGGGCTCTGGGATCTTAGTCTATAAGGGATATTTACGATTCAAGTTATTTAAATTTTTTAAAGGATTTTACGGTAGAAGTCCATCTTCCGTTCTAAGGGCGCTTAGCATCTAAGTCATTTGTCGAAGTTAATTTGACATATTGTTACTCGAGAAAATTAAATCGAAAATGTATAGAAATATGATACAATGACTTTGAGTTTATTCACATTTTTCTATAGTGACTGATTTCTTTGTTTTTTTTTTCTGGAAAAGACAAGGCAAACGAGCGTTCGGGTCACCTGATGGTAAGTGATTACCGCCGCCCACGACCCCGTGCAACACCAGAGGAGCTACAGGTGCGATGCCTGCCTGTAATGTGGGTTGGGCACCGGAGCCCGGCATTACCTGATGCGAAACGCAGTGGCATAGAGCCACTACTTCACGCCGGTTTTAAATGCCGGGGGTGGTAATGATCCGGTCGATTCTGCCCATGCGTGTTGCCATTGCTGGCGACGTGACTCTACCACACGTACTTTAGTCGCCTCTTACGACACCACCAGTACCAGGATGATCCTATTCTAGGCCGGGATCACACAGCAACTCCTCTCTCTTGCGCCGCGACGGCCTCCAACTACCCGCTTACAAAATATAAATACATCTACAATAAAATAAGTAATATAAATTTTAGACTATATCTATATCTCGTAATTTTATATAAATACACAAAAAAAATATGTGGACATAAGACATAATATTTAGCTTTCCTTTATCATTTATTATAGAAAAATTACATATTATACAAAAAATCTCAATCTTATTTAATTTTATCGTAAACTATTCATAAATTATAATAATCACTTACTTAAAAGACACCGTGAACTAAATAAGGTGGATATTACATATACAGTACTTTTTTTTTCAAGTATAAATAAATATTCATTACAGAATAAATTATATACAGGCGTGTAAGTAATTCGTATATATCCTTTACTTTTAATTAACTTAGCTAGATAGGTATCGTTTTATCGTTACTTCTTGTTATGTTACCGCAATAATTTTGAATCGGAAATTTAAATATAAATAACCTAACATGTCATCAAACACTAGGTAAATTTAAAAATTACCATTGTAAAAGTTAAAATAAATGCTGCGATATGAAAATTGTTGATTGTATTAATATACCAATTTGTCCCTTGATTAGGTTAGCGGCGTTAAGTTCCGCCACTCAACACACTTTGTCTCGAAAATGGACGGTTCGTAGGGCTTTTTTTTAAATATGAATAAAGATTTTTTTTCGTTTTTAGGCTGCATGTTAACTCAGTACTCTAAGGAATGCAGAAATTACCTGCTACATTAACCTACTACGTAGTTTTATCAAGTTTAACATTATTTAGAAAATATTATAAGTCACAATTTAGGACACTTAGAACCTATCGTAAAAAATATTGTATTTAAGGAATCCTTTACGTTATTCTATCAGCTTCATACTTTTTTCTTTCAAGAACTCTCCGTTTTCGCCTTCTGCTAAAATCATAGATGGTGTGTATTGAGCGGCGGAACTTAGCACTGCACTTTGTTTTTTTCAGAAAGCTATTACTGAATTATTCATATTTTTAAAATTATTATATTATGCAATACATTTCTTTGTAAATTGGTTTATTTAATTTATATCTTGTTTGCAGATAATTTGCTTAATTTACTTCAAAAATGTCGTCGGGACAGGCACAGGCATGCGAGTAATTAAAGTGCTTACTGATCACAATCTCAATGAAGCTTAAAAGAGTAAAGCATGATACTATAAAATAGGATTAACATATTTTAATCTAGATGAAACACTAGATTAGTCGAAAAAAATTAAATTATTAAATTAAATTACTTCTATGTGTAGAGGCCGTCGTGGTGCAGTGGGGCAGTGTATGACAAATGAATTGGACTGGTTATGGGTTCGACTCGAAGAAATATTTACTTAACCTTTATATTCCCATTTTCTTCGCTCTGATGTCTAGGCAAAGCACGGGGTTGAGTTCCGCCACTTCCAAAATTCGACGTAAAGTGAGGAACGGAGTGTTTTTCTACCCTGCCGAGTGCGGAATACAGCGACGAAGCTGATTTATTTGATTTATTTTAACGGAGATATATATATATTTATTACTCAAATAAAAAAATATTGCAATAACATATCCGACGGAAACATATAAAGATAAAAATTTCAAATTCCAGAAACGTACATTTCGCTTCTCACGATCTGACTTCTCAACATTTTTCACATTCGAAAATTTCCCAATGACTTGTGAAACAGTAGGCTCGATTTTCGAGTAATAGTATAGACATTCATTGATAGATTTAAATAATTCAATATTGCGCAGTACGTTCTGATAAACCTACAATAATTGTGCCATGTACGGCTGCGCTCGCGCAATCCGAAACTAGCTTGTTTCACTGATCTATATAATGTCGTTTATTTTTATTCGCAATGGCTCCGTTTTCAGTAGTATATAATTTAAATATTTGTGCATCATATCATATAATTTAAAATTTCGTAAGGAATTATTTTTATTTAGGTTTTGCAAACGAATAAACGCTATGTACTGATTGATAGTTTAGTTTCTTTTTTATGAAGTGTCAATAAATTTTAGTGATTTTTTAAAATATTTTTTTATTTATATTGTTTTTTTTTATTTCAATAGATATTGTGTAAAATAAAATAAATATATTATTTTGTATTTTTTTAGGAACAAAAATGTCAAAAAAATATTATTTGCCACTATTATCATTCTTAAAATACCTTTCCTTGACCTGTTCCGCTTCAAAAATTAAAAATATTTTGGTTTATATCGAGTAAAAGTATAAAAAGAACGATCGTAAATTATGTTGTAAAAATTTGCTCTTTTATTTTTTTTCCTTTTATATGACTTGTCAAGCAATCTTTATAAGACTTGTCAAGCAATCTTTCCATATAAATTTATTAGCATTGATGTTAAATTGATAATTAATTATTTAAAAAACGATATTTACTCAATTTTAAAGATGTCTCTACGAAAATGGTAAAATTAATGTATTAGTAAGACCTTTACTTCGTTTTTAAAAAGGCTTTATTACAAAAGATTTAATTATTATTTGTTGAGAAGATTTTTTTCCAAAGTGATGGAACACGTTATTTAACATTGTTTTATTAAATGATAGAATTTAACGTATTCTGTAGGAGGAGGAAAGAAAAGTAATTTACATCCAATCACTCGCCCAAATCAGAATCGAGCTCACAACCATCGCGCCAAACCTTACCCCTACTGAGTCTAAGTGGCCTCAGACTCAAACTTATTTTATATTGTATATTTTAAACAAAATAATTAACGTTGTGATTACAACAGAAATTCTCGAAATAAGTGGCACAAAATATTTCATATCAACATCCATTAATAAAGCAGTTTGGATGCGGTTAATAGTCCCAATACGAGGCGGTCTATTAGAAATGATAAATGGTTTATATCGTATAAAGTACTATTAAATATAATAATAATAGTAAAATTCTTCATAATTTTACTTATATTGATTTCTTTGTATGTATTTAAGTTTAATTACTATACTCTATAAAATCGTTATAAAGAATGTCTCAATTATTTTGTTAGTCTGTTTTGTCTATTAGCTTTTATAAAACATATAATATCAACATTGTGTGTACTTAACAATAATATTTAAATAAAATAGCCTCATAACATATTGAATAAGCTTTTCCATGAGGTCGTTTTGATGCAGGGGCACAAGTGAGTGACTGTAAACGGGACGGTTGTGAGATCAATTCTCACTTGGGGGAAAGAAATATTCAATATTTTAATTTCTTTCTTTCTCGTAACGAGACAAAGCGCGGAGTTCTGCTACTAAAATAAGGCAGATTAAAATACGGCGGTAAGAACCGCAACTTAACAAGGCATCTGTCGAACATAGAAAAAGGACAATGCCTTTACATAAATTTTCTATCTAACCTGCTATATAACATAAGGCATAAAACTGAAAAAAAAGTTTCTAAGCCATTTAACAAACAACTATAAAAACGTGCTAACTGTATGTATGTACAGCTAACTTATTTATATTACACCGGTACTAAGAGATTGAGTAACAAGCAGCACGACATTAAAACACAAAAAAAAAATGAAATTGCCTACTATATCAAGTAGTGTTAGTCCATATTGGACGGCAATATAGCTTAATCGGTTGGTAAAACCTAATATATATTATTAAACATTGAAACTTCTAATTATAGTTATATAGGAGAAAAAACTGAGTAGTTTTTTGTTCAATTAATGTTGTTTAGCTTTAAAGATATAAAATTATAGTAATATATTTGAGGCCAATCATGGCGCAGGGGCACAATTCTGTGAATTTGAACGCGACAGGTTGTGGGTTCGATTCCCGGTCGAGGCAAAGTGCGGCGTTAAGTTTAGCCACTCAACACGCAATGCCTACAGAAGTCGGCGGATAGTGGGGTGCGGAGTATCTTAACACTAGACTCCTTGTGCCTACTTTGCCACGTGCGGGATAAAGCGTGAAATTGAAAAGTAATAGATGAACTGCAAATTAATTATTAGCTGTAATTAATATGATCTTTTATATTTTGAAAAAAACTATGCTTTTTTGTTGCAAATTTATTTGTGTCACAGTGGAACCGTTTTTTTTTTCATTTAACTGGACATCAGTGGTTTCGAGACAACGTGTTGATCGGAATTTATCTCAGAACTTTGTCTTATCTTATCGAAATTGCAAATAATTTAAATATCAGTAATTCACTGAATAAGGACTGAAAACTTAAGCAACTCCAAACTAGTTAGCATTTATAATGCTCCATTTAAAAATGAAATGACTTCCAAAACAAAAATAAAATACATATATGTAAGTATATTTAAATGCATTAATTAACACACAGTCCCTCGTCAGTCGTTTGAAGCCAGTTGCGCAGGGACTTAAGCGTGTGACTGTAAATGCTACATCTTGTAGGTTCGTTTGAGAGGAAATGAAATATTTAATAGATTAAGCTCTCGCTTTGGTGTTGAGGCAAAGCACGGCGTTGAGTTCCACCATTCAACACGCAATGTCTCTAGAATTCGGCAGACAATAGGGAACGGGGTGTCTTTATACTATTTCTATTCTTTACTATATGATTTTATATCATTGTTTCGAATCGTATAAAAATATACATAGAAAAAAAACACAAACAACATAAAAAAATTGAATAAGAAATATCCAGTTAAAAATACAATATATAATAAACGACCAATATATATAATCATACTACAGATTGCCATACTAAGGGTATGAATGAGGATATTGGTTGTAATATTCTTGAAGTAAAGCGACTGGCCGTTTCTGTGATTTGTAATTGATACACAGATAGATAAAGGCCGGGAGCTGTAATTAAAAGTGGAGATTGATCAGAACTACCGCTGGTCGTGGCGCGTGGGCGTTCACTTCAAGTTTTAGCCTTCCAAGTTATGAAATATTAATTAGTCGAATTTAAAACTTCTACAGATATAAACAATATTTACTTATATTATACTGTATCCCGTACGTAGCTTGGGAACCTAGTCAAATCAAGTTAAGACACTTCCTTTTCCCACTTTCGGTCGAATTCTGGAGGCATCGCGTGTTGAGTGGCGAAACTCAACGCCGCGTTGTGCTTCGAAACCAGTAAGTGCCAAACCGCTTGTGAGTGTGGCCCGGCGGGACGACCCACCTAATTTATATTAATTGCTTCGATTATCATTATTCGTTGTCATATTTTTTAAAATTCTAATTCAATTTCAACTCCTCTTGGCACAGTGGGATCGTACTTTACAAAAAACTATGATTGTAGTTACTAAAACCTATTGTATTTTGTAAAACAATTATGATACCGACGAATCGCTCAGAACATCAAAACGGAAAACATAATATCTTTTACTTCGACCGGGAAACAAAAAATATAAAAGGCGCGTGAATTTAATAAAATGATAAGACTTGTAGTTTTATATAAAACGAACTGTAAGCTATTATTTTGTAGAGTGGACTGTAAAACGTAAAATATCCTATGGTATTGGTAGGGAGGCCAGTCGTGGTACACTGGCACAAAGTGTGACTGTAAAATCGACTGGTTGTGGGTTTGATCCCCACTCGAGGAAATGAGATATTTATTTAAATTTATATTTCCATTTCTTCGCTCTGGTGTCGAGGCAAAGCGTGGCGTAGGGTTCCGCCATTCAACACGCAATGCCTCCAGAATTGGGCACAAAGTTCCTAGGTTCCCTCTGCCTACCCTGCTATTTCCGGTATACAGATGATTAAAAAATCTGAGAGGTTGTAGCACTTTAATGTACCCCGGTAATAACAATGGTAATCGAATCAATAGCCTATCGCGTTTGTCGTGTCCCTGCGCCACTACTGACATTTTGTCAATAGTATTTTTCTAAGTAAAAAAAATGTTACCTTACAAACGTTTTTAATTAAATTTATTGAATTGACATACATTTGTCAAAATAATTAAATTGACTTCAATTATTTAAATAGATAAATATTTTATGTATAAATTTTTATTTCCTCAAATAAATTGAAATTATTATAGTATTACATGCAAAGAGTAAAAAAATAATTTATATGTGACTCATTCATTTTTTTATGTTCATTTGTTTTAATTGATTAAATTGTAGTGTTTGATAGGACCTTGAAAGTTTTTAGTAATAATTTAGTGTATAGTCACATATATGATGTGACTATACTACCTAGTTTCCATTGTGTATACTATATTAATACTGTTTATATATTTTCTTAATCAATTATTAAACTCATATATTTTTTTAAATTATTTACAGTATAAACAATATTAAAAGACAAAATATTTTTATATTTCCCGAATAAAATAAAGATTTATTATAAAAACATTTATTTAATTACCAACAAATCTGTATCTTCTAGTGTTATAATTAAACTTATCGGATGAACGTTAAGCCTATCGGTCATTTAGTTTAATATTGAAATAAATCGAACAAGTGCGGTCATTAAGAGCATTTTCTCCAAAACGCAACGAAAACTATGCATAAAATCTTGTATCATTTGTTTGCTTTAACTTAGAAGCTCAAACTTTTCTGTGCTCCAAGGGACCGTTGGTCATAGGTCATAGTTGATTTCAATTTAAACCTAAGATTACTGTATAATAGGATTTGTATTGTAACTAACATTGGCTTCTAATAAAAATATAGTTACTCTGCAATAAAGTAAGTACCAATAAAATAAAAAAGACATGTGTGTCATATTTTAAAGAGAAACTATTACGTACGTACGTATTTGAATTTAAATCACAAATAAACAGCTTCACGCTGTATCCCGCACACTGCAGAGGGAACCTAGTGTTAAAACACTCCGTCCCCATATTCTGTCGAATTCTGGAGGCATTGCGTGTTGAGTGGCAGAACTCAACGCCGCGCTTGTCCTCGACACCAGAGCGAAGAAATGGAAATATAAATTTAAGTAAATATTTCATCTCCTCGAGTGGGGATCGAACCCACAACCAGTCGGTTTTACAGTCACACTTTGTGCCCTGCGCCACGACTGGCCTTCAAATCACAAATATTAGTCCTATTCACGTTTTTCATCAGGATTCCAGACATAGCTGTATAATAATCACGGAAGTCATTTTGCATGTTATATTTATTAAACCTATGAGTAAAAACTATGTATACATAATATACATTCTGATTAAATATCCGGAAACAAATTATATAATAAAATTTAAAAATTTATAACTGAATAGTATCTAATATTATACAATATGCTTAGAGAGGCAGTATTAACTTGCCACATTCGTTCCATATGTCTATGACTAAAACGAGTCAAAGATTAACCGGAGCGGTTTTAGAGTACATTGCAATGTCTCCTTAATTTAGTGGAAAATGGAGAGCTTAGAGTTAGACCACTCACTGTAATAGCTCTAGGCTCTCTCTGCTTAGCCATACATACATACGAGTAGATGAGAAGCGTGATTAGTAAAAAATAAGAAAAATCCTTGGTGTATTTACTTTGTTTAGGAAAGACATTTTCGACTATTGTGTAAACATGTAAAGATTAATAAGATGTAAAACTATTTTAATATTTCGACTTCGTCTTAGGAGAAGACCATAAAATTGAGTTACATTTTTCGTTTACACAATAAAAAGGGCATCCTGCACTGCAGGCTACGATAGGGTAACTATATCCCTGAAGCTATACCTAAAAAAGGGTTCCGCAAGTTCTATAAAGTTAAAGGAAGGAAAAGGAAGGTAATCGATAAGTAATATCAATATATCAATATATCTAGATAAGTAGTAACAATGTTCTCTAGTTTTCACAAATAAAATGTCGCCTGTAAGAGATTACTTACGTGATAAAGCCACCTTTGCACTATAGTAAAATTACAAATTTTATCAACTGTATGTAGTATCTTCTTTTTGCAATAAAATGTTGTTGATTTAATTTGATTGAATATTTTAGAAACATCGAATGTAATCTCACAAAATTGATTTACTATGTTATCATTTCCATATTTTATATATATTTCTTTTGATAAATATTGATAATTTTTTTTATATTAATCTTGAGAAAACTTATTTTACTGTTATTTAGGTATAGGGATCACTGAAGAGTTTTATACTATATTGTAATAAATAAAAATAAATAAAATAAAATTGTTATTAAGATAAATGTGTAGTATAAATAACATGATATCTAATAGCAATAACGGGTTCATTAATATCTAAGGCGATATATTTGCCTTGATGCCTTTTCTAACCTTATAACGATCCATATTAATATAAGGGTAATATTTATGATTGTCTGTTATACAAGTCTTTATATGTTTCTTTATATTTAGATAAAAAATATTATTTTAATATTACAGATCAAAGCGCAAAGCGCGGCGTTGAGTCCTGCCACTCAACACGCAATAAATTCGGCAGAAAGTGGGGGAACGGAGTGTCTTAACACTAGGTTCCCTCTGCGTAAAACTGATTACAGATTAATAGGTTGTAAAGACACTCCGTCATCCACGCATCTAATTTCCAAGACATTATGTGTCCAAGTGGTGAAATTTAACGCCGCTCACTGTAAACTAGAGCAGAAAAATGAAAATTATTTTAAAGATAATAATTTCCCCGAGTGGAAATTGAACCCACAACTATCGCGTTTACAATCAGATATAGTCCCACTGCGCCACGGCGACCTCAACTTTATATGCACTATATAATTTGATTGCAAATCTAGACTCATTACAAACTGGTACGTGTAATTTTCAATAAAAATAATTACAAAAACTATTAAAAACCATTTCCTAATTTGTCCCAAGGAATTTTAATGACAGCTGACCAGTAATAAATTATACCAAACGAAACTATATTTATTAACAAGAAATGTGAATACCAGATCGTTAGATATACATATTTATTATAAAGAAATGTGGCCAGTCGTGGCGCAGGGGCATAAGCGGGTGACTGTAAGCGCTACAGGTAGTGAGTTTGATTTCCGCTCGAGGAAGTGGAATATGGAATATATTCGTTTTTTCACTCTGGTATCGCGAAACGCGGCGTTTATTTCTGCCACTCAACATTTACTCACTATAGAGTTGGGTGAAAAGTGGGAAGCTTAATGTCTTAGGCTCCATCTGCCTACGCTGCGGGATACAGCACGAAGCTGAAAAAAAATTAAGAAGTAATAAATCATACCAAAAGATATACATTTATTAATAAGAAATGTGAATGTATGTATGTGTAATACAAGATCGTGCATACCAAGGTATGATGACCATGTGTGAACCGCGCCCACGCCACGCCTATCACGAGCGTGTCAAGGGCGGGCCAGTTTTTGTAGAACTTATTGCACTACAAATTGGATCACATTTTGAGATGACTTTTGATGGGCCATGGAACTCTTTGAATATTTTCATTGAAACTATTTATCTGGGTTAATAAGTATTATATATTTTTTGATACCCGACGTTCCGAACACTTTGCAGTAATCCGTGGTGGTGGGTAGAGTGAGATGGCATCCGTCGCACAGAAGTAAAAATATATAAT
>DWMY01003082.1:0-10728 GCA_018249775.1 Heliconius hecalesia formosus
AAATCTTAACGAAGACAAATCTAAGACCCCACCCAAGAAGCATTCACCTAAAATCGACAAACATAACTCAATAATTTATTATTATACTCCAAACCATAAGTTGTCAGATCGTTTATCAAGTGACGAGTTATATTGCGTTACTCCGCTACAAAATTGACGGTGAGAGATCGTAAATCACACGCCAAATAAGCCAAAAGCACCGGACTCGGTAAAAGGAAGTCCTCAATCGGAAAACACACCTTATTTCCGCTGTATCCCTGAATACTTTCCGGATTCGTTCGGACTTTTGATAGCTATCGTATATTGAGAAAACGAAGTATAACGTACAATTACTTATCATTTTTCAAGAAAGCCTAACGTCAAGCGAAAATGGACCTTACTAGATTCTAATTCACCAAATTCACATAAACAGTTCTAAATTGTTTGTTTCCATTCATAGATGTTCAGAATACATCATCAATTATAAGCATTAACATATCCATTTACATTTCAATGAAAGGGCTTTTTGTGTTCAATCGTAAACAGTTAGCGAGGATAGGAATATTGAAGAGTGAATACAATAAGATCGATATTAGCTTGAGTAATGTGTGAACTTACGTCGGCTGGTGTGACGTGAGGTCGTCCGTAGCCCATTTGTCACGAACGCCATTTGTACTTGACGAATCACAGCCATTAGATGCGAGTGTGTGACCGCGTGGGGCCGCTCCATGTCCATACTTAGCCATTCTATACCCGAAACGGGTCACAGAGTATCAGGAATACATACGAAGACATGAAAAAGTAACAGCTGATCCATATTCGGTAAACCAATAATATAGGCTGTGACGTGAACTTCTAGTGAGTCTCTCATGACGTACATACATCGAGGGACCATTGCTCTTGTCAATATCGAGCAGTATGAGAGGAGTTGTCCTGTCGATTTATCTTACTTTGCGGCTATTGTTACAGCCGATCGAGGTTACAGCTGATTTATAAGCAGCCCGGCTAATTACAAAGGAGAACAGACCATTCATTTCCTTTGATGCAACCCAATGTCTCTGTGCGCTTAAACCGTGTATTATGAATCACGTTTAAGTCCTCGCCCGAAGTTACATTTTGAAACGCAATAAATATATTCGCATAAAAGTAAAGTTTATCTCTGTTTCCTTTGAAGTACGGTCCAAGAAAACAAACAGAGCAATAAAGAATGCCTTTATCGGAGCTCCGAGTCGACACGCGAGCTAATTTACAACACAGCCGTGGGTTTTATCTTCATTAACCCATCGATTCACAATTAAGACGCGGAATAAATCTCCGGTAATGGGTTCCCGTCCGCGCCGCGCCGGTAGATACAACTTCAAACAGTTGGTACCTATATATAAATAAAGCTGCACAGAGGCTCGATGTATTCCTGTCCGCGGCAAACTTTACAGATCTATCAGCGTTCGGTCGCCGGCGACAACAGATCTAACGGTCAAGCAAATGTGGCCTTTAAGAGTTGTTAATGATGTGCCTCAGTAGTTCTAACTGATTATTTAAAGTCTCTATATTTTTATGTATTGGACCATTGTAGTACAGCGGTATTGCGTTTGACTGTATATGCGACGGTTTTGGGTTCGATTTTCAATCGAGGCAATTATTTTTATATTTATATTTCCCCGTTCTGGTCACAAGACAAAGCGCGGCGTTGAACTGCAGCTTTAAATATACGATGGCGAAAGTTGGATGGTGTATAGGGAACGGAGTGTCTTGACACTAGATTAAATATGACACTGCGTATTAAAAGAAATATAAATAAGTTTAATATATGAATTCTCGTATAGAAAATCGAACTCACACTCATCGTATATACTAAGCTAGGAAAAAAATAATATATAATGATTTAGCAGAGTAGGCAGACATTACCACTTTCTGCCCAATTTTCGAGACATTACATTGAGTGACATAACGAATTTAAAATATCATAAACGATAATAGTATTTAAGCTGACAATACATAAGACATTATAGACACCAGCTTCTTATCCAACATAACGAGTGCTCATTCGATTATCCGGCACACGGTATCCGAAGCATTACTTGATGTATAGACGCCGACTGCGCGGGATTGTCGGCCATCGGTTGATTTACAGCTACCATTTCTTCTTGGCACTACGTCGATGGATACCCGTCCCCCATCTGGCGTGTGACGAATAGCAGCTATCTGAAACGTAGGAGCTAATGAATTGTCCTAAATAATTGGGATGGTATTTTCGTTTTCTTTTTTTCGTTTTATTCACGCATTTGGAATGGTAAAATAGATTTGTAAAAAGATAGTGAGAGGTCAGGCAGATAGGGGAGAACTTTTTGGTCTTAGAAGACTGTCAGTGACAGTGTCAGTAATACTAGAGGAAGGCCAGGATCCTCCGGTGAGGTTTGGTTTGAAGAGATTGATTCCTAAATAAACGCGGGATCAGTCGAAAGCACTTAACATGTTTGATAGACATGTCATCTCCCAACTTTCTAACCACTTTAGGGTAATTAGATGGTAGACTGCAGGGCTAAACCCCGCGCTTTATACCACTACGCTATATATTTTTTTTTGAAATACGTCCAAAAAACTTCACAGTCAGTGTTGAACCCAATACTATCAATCTTAAACAGTCCTTTTCCAACCACGCTGCCACGGCGTCAATATTTTATATTGCTATCATTTGTTGCACAATCGCTGCATTTGTTACAGCGTTGATTTGTGTTATGTCTTAACCTTAGCGTTTGTGTATCCGTCTTCCAAGATTAACGAGGCGACGGTTTTAAATCTACCTCAGCCCTCATTTGATTTTGTCCTGATACCGAGGTGTCAGAACAGGTTCTGGAGTAAATTGGACCACCACGGTTATGTAACATTTAAAAGTTATTAGGTGTTATTAGATAACTGTTATTTATAATCTGTTTAAACTAGTTAAGTTATAAATTATTGTAACTTATTAGCTATTTAGTTTAGTGTTTATGGGGTTTTTTTTAATGGCTGTGGAATAATGGTCACTTTGATTGAAATATGAGAAAACATGTTTATTATGTACTTATTTAGATTTATTATGTTTTTAAAGTATGTTTCAAATTTATGTCGTAATTTGTTGGTGAGTGATGATCTATAAGAATGAATGTTTTGTTTTTTCTTAACTAAACTACAAGGCAAAAGCCGTCGTGTCCCAGTGGCCTAAGGGGGCGACTGATAACGATACGTCAGTGGGTACGATTCCTACTCGGTAGAAAGAAATGTTTTATATTTTCTTTTTCCTCGCTCTGATAAAAAGACAAAGCTTTGCGTTGAGTTCCGCTACTCAACACAATGCCTCGAAATATCAGCAGAAAGCAGGAAACGGAAGTCTCTTAATGGGAACGAAGTATCTCAACACTAGACCAAAATATTTTCCTCTGCTTTTTGTATATGGGGTGGTTTTGAGCTCGATCTCTAATCGGGGCGATCATTTATTTTAATTTCCCCGCTCTTATAGACGAAATGCGGTGCTAAACTCCGTCACATGTCACGTAATATCTCAAGAATTGGACTTAAATTGAGTAACAGAGTATCTTTATACTAGCTTTCTTCTACCTAGCAGATATTTCATGCGGAAAATTAAAAACATATATTTTTTTAAGAAATTAAAATGTTATTTTAACATTATTTATTTATATTTATAAAAACAATTTAATATGACACAAAATAATCTTCCTTTTTACGCGTCTACCTAAAGACATTTTTATACGCATATTAAAATCTTCACATTTTAAAATGCATAAACAAGATATTATATCAGTGATCATTAAAATTTTATTAGTATTATTGGATTTTTTAATTGAATCCAGATAAAAATCACCGAATGTGCCATCTATACGTATTTGTTTACAGAATCAAAGCCACCATGTCCTTCTAAAGGAGCCGGCGGAGATAAGATTGACTTTGATGCATGCCGTTCCCCTGACAGGCGTATGCAGTCATCGTTGTAAAGGAACGAACACATTTTTGTTCAAATTAGTATAATATATTTTTAAACATTTTTAGTGTTATTCCACACTTAGGATAGAAAAATACTTATTTAGAAAACGTATAAAATTTGAACGTAGTGGGACTCGAACCCGCGCCTCCTGGAAACCGATCGAAGTCACACCTCGTGCCGCTGCGCCACTACTGGCCTCAAAAATTTTATTTAATATATTTTTAAAATAAGTATTTTTTTTATTCGTTTAAATAGTTTTTTAAATTGTCCATATAATTATTTAACCTACTATAAAGATGAATATTTAAGAGATTTTGATAGAATATTAATATTTAAATACCAATTTTTAATTTTACGCCTCTAGCTACATGTGGACTGTAGCCTGTGTACATATAAAAAGTTAACTAAAAACCCTACTGTCAAGAAACGTCGTACACAGTAGAGTTACAGTTTACAGTTTTCTTTTAACTTCTTATTCTTTAGATACAATGGTGTGTTTATTGAGTTATCAAAAAGTATTTAATAAGTAGCTCTTTATTTAATTAAATTATATACCAATATTTTTTAAAAGTATTTAATTAAATACTTTTAAAAAATATTGGTATATAAATCCACCTTTAGAAAGGGCCGTCTACCGTCTGTCGGTGCGTCAGTATTCAGAATCAAACTAGTTTGGTATCTTAAAATGGTAGTAGCATTTTATGTTTAAACCGAGATGATCCGATAAAGACAGTGATGGACGAGTGGACGCTTATTATACTGATATTAATATTTAAAATATCAACAACCGCCTCGTATAATGGTTGGCGGATCATTTATATTCTTATGGTACTTCAATTGATTTCAATTTGTAATATATTATATAGAATTGAATAATATAAACAGTTTGTTTGGTTGAACGCGCTAACCTCAGGAACTACTGATTCGAATATGGGCTTATGTTCCTCCCGTTAATCGATTCCCAACGTTCCCGGCGCAGGTCTAATTTGAACTATGAGCTGTGATGATGAGCTATGAACCAATTGAAACTATGAGCTGTACTTGCTTGCGTTTAGAGTTATCTCGGATATATATAATGTATCATGTGCTGAAATTTTTGAAACTAAAATAAGTGGCCGACGATTCTTTTTATAAATATAAAAGGCAAAATAAAGGTTTCTCACTTCGAATTCTATTTTTCATAAATGTAATTTCCAATTTTTCGCTTCAATTTCATCAATTTACACTCCAAATTACCCGTGTTAAAGATCCGTAAATCTTAAAACTGCCTTAATATCACTTATACATTTCACATTCGTATTCATATTTTTATATGATATATATGAACACAATACATAATAATTGTATGAAATCCTGAAACCATTAGTCCAAACAATGCGCGTGATACGTCACGTCGTTGTAAATTAATTCTATGTTTCATGCAAGTAGAGTATTCTACGGTTACAAGTTACAGTAGTATAGTAGTCATAGCTGTAGTATTTTCTTATTATATCAAATGGAAGAAAATATATTTTTGAGCTTCATGCTCTATTACGCAAATAGCAGCATAGACAGAGACTGAATGTCAAAACTCTCTGTTTACAAACTGAATTTTAGACCCGCACGTTTCCTATAGTAATGTAATCATCGTATAAAATCCAGCAAAGCTATAAAGAAAAAAATATTACAAAAAACGAACTCTACATAATAATATGGATATTTAATACAGTCCACCTCTACCACTTCCAACGAGCTCCGGTAATTAAAAGTGATACACGGATGATCTTCAGCTATCTATATTAAAAATCCACGCTTCATTTGTCCCATCAAAGATACGAGACGGCTTATTAAGTAAGAGATTATGATGAGACTACACGCGACGAAATTTTTAAATAGAACCGTAAAATTGTTAAGTTATATAGATAATATCCACTTGGGGGCCAGTTTATATTCAAGTTATTTTCATTTTCTCACTCTGGTAAGCAAAATACATGTTGAATTCTGTTATTCAACAATATTTCGAATTAGGTAGAAAAGTGGAGAACTGAATGTCTGAGTGAACTTAGTGTCTTAACACTAGGTTTCTTCTGTTTTCCTTTCTAAGTAGGAAAAAGCGTTCAGCTAATATGCTTTGTTTTCTATATTGTTTTATCTGTTGATATGGTAGTACAGGTAACAAATGATAGTCTCCGCGATGGTTGTTACTTCATTACCTTCGTTTCTTAGTTACATAAAAATGACGAAATAATGTATGGTCATCACAAATCATATTGAAATGAGTGTAACGAGTAGAAAAAGTAATATCACTATATTCCTGCTGCTCATTCTGCATATTTCGAAAAAATATCATCTCAATTTCCATATCACAGACCAGACGGTAAGAAATTGATCTTAGTTGGCACCTTCCATCCTAAAATTTGTACAAAATACATAAATTTATGAAGAACCATTACAAAATAAGAATACTAATAACATCATCCCAACACAATGACACAATATAGACCAATCAACACACAACACACAAAAATAACACCATATTAACACACAAACATTGTTTAATGATCACATCACATTTATGAACATAACTCCAATTTATATCTCACGTTGCGTTGCCGCCATAAATCATACCGCTCGGTCGACGTGTACATGTCAAAATAATGACCGATCCCGCTTCCGTTTAACATTTCACCATAAAATCTGAAAGGCTTAAACATAAAGGCTGTAATTACGTAAGCGGACATATTGACAATTCTGAAAGGTAATCATAAGCTAAAATTTATCACGGAGTGAATCATTCATGCGTTAAGACAGCTGACAGTGCGGCACATACATTATATTGATCGACAGCCCGACATTACTTGTCACGGGGATAATGTTGTTGCCACACTATGTTTTGTTGGACAAACTGAATCTGACCCTAAAATGTTCGTGTAGAGTTCACATTACCTTTCTCATGTTCGTGGTACAAAAGGCCTTTTGGAATTTCTGTGCTATAAATCTAACGAAAAGAACAAAGTCCCAGTTATTGCGTTTCAATCTAAATACAACCTTATTATAAATAGTGTTAATTCAAATTGCAATGAAACAGGTTCTCTTTGAAGAATTATAGGAATCATGGAGTGCGACAGGGCAGCTGTTTGGTGTACATTCTGTATACTCGACTTTATCACCGAGGTATAGAGTATGAAATTTATAAAATTTCATAATTAGATATGACTTTAATGAAGTTAGTAGATTCTGAGCGCGGTAGCGAGACGTGTCGCGGCGTGTCATCGGAACGCAATGAAGATTTATGAACAAACCTGTACTATGTATGTAGAGACTCAGCCATATGTTGTGTGTAACCATTAACACAGAGTAAGGGTCTATTGGACCCTACGTTGTATAATATTACACTGTTTTTTGTGTTTATATACTGTTATAATAAGCAAATTTATGAACCTGTAAGAAGAGCAAATTTGAAAAATATTTAGAACGTAATATTTCCTATTTTAATACTGTAGAGTGTAGATCACATACTTTAAAAACAAATAAAAATTAGAGGCACGAAATGAATTAATTAATAATTATAGGTTTTTTTAAAACCAATAAGGAAAATAAGAAGTATTTGTAAGCGAAAGAAGGGTTAAACCTAATAATTTGGATCATTTGTACATTTCTATTTCACGTTGATAAATTACGTTGTTTTAATGAGCGTAGTGGATTTAATTGGATAAGAAATAGAAATGGTTAGTGAAAAGGAGTTGTCTAATAAGTTTATATTAAAACTTAACATGTCCTTAATATGATTTGAAATGAAATATCAATTTTAAATGAGGCCAGTCATGGCTCAGTGGCAAAACCGTATAAGTGTAAACGCGTTAGGTAGTGGATTTGATTTTAGGAGATTAAATATTTAACATATTAGTTTTCTTGCTCTAGTAAGATGAGGCAAAAAGTATGACGTTGGTTTCCAGTTTGGTGCTCAGGTTCCTCTGCCTATCCTGCTATGTGCGAGACACGACTTGAAGCTTATAAAAGCTTATTTTAATCTTTCTATGTAGATCGTTCTGCAACATTAAGATATTATATATTTTAGTTATTATAATTTTTTGAACAAGGAAACCATTATAATACAATATGACAAAATTTACAAATAGCTAATAGCTTCATACTCACTATAAGAGAAAAGATCAAAGTAATTTTTCACTCATCTCTACAGCCTATACAAACTAAGCTATATTCAATTCCTTTGAAGCACAAATGTTAAACACGAGACCCTCCTTTATAACACCATAAAAGAAGATATATGTAAAATCGAGACAGGCTTGTGTAAAGCAATCCCTAGTACGGGGTTGTCGGTGTCTCATTACGTATTAACGCCTCAGGAATTGAAAACCGGCTCAAAGCTCAGAGCTCAAGGCAACCGCAATAAAGGCCCAGTGTGGATCTTTTATGTCAACATTTGAATCTGTGGTTTATATTGGACTAGAATTTTAAACGGTTTTTTGTTTGTATGCATTTGTAGTGCATAATGCAGTTGATATATAGTAATATAATTTAGTGATAGATAAACAATTTTACCTATTTTCAGTATAATTAAAACTACTTTCCGCCTGTAAAATTCAAATCCCTGTGTGTTGTATGAAGGAACTTACTAAATGTCAGAAAGTGGCATGTCACGTGGTTGTAGGTCACGGGCTGTAGCATAACAAATACATAATAATATTTCAATAATTGACTTTTATGATTTACATATTAGTGCCATTCATATAGTTATTTGAATAAAAACTATTAGAATATAATACTTAAGACAAAAAAAATATGTTTAACAACGTGCTTACTAAACAAATGTATATAAAATGTTAATGTTTGTACATAAATAACATTTTAATTATGAATATTATTATAATATTGTAGGCAAAAACACTTCTTTAATAATCATAAAAAATATAAATACAAAATATATATTTTTTAATATGACACAAGTCATATAAATAATCATAATTATCATTTATAAAAAAAAACTACTTGTATTTCACTAACAACTCTTTTATACAATACAGAAATAAATCATAAGTGCGAGAATAATACACATCAAAATCAACACAGTAGTACAAAACCTGACTAATCCCACCAGCCTTCATTACAACAGTCAACGTTCAAAGGAAAATTGATTTACGACTGCATTACACCATTATTTTATGACGCGAGAACGTTCACAAATAAAATACTAACAAACATTCAAGCGGCATCCACGACTATTATATCTATGCAAAAATATTATTTCAATTCAAAAAACACGTTGAAGCCTTATTTTTTGTTGAAAAAGGTTGAAATTCGTATGGTAGAGTCGAATGTAGAGACTCTATAATTTGGTTTCAGACCGTCATAAAGCGAATAAAATATGGCACAAAGAATAAAATGCTCGTATAAGCGCTATAATGTCTGTCAACATAAAATATTGTATCCTGTAAGGGAGCAGTTGAAATTGTGCTTCTATTGCAGTATTAATCTTAGTTGTGTGATGTGAAATTACAGAATTCGACGTTTTGGGTGTTGCGTTAACCATTTTTATGTTGTTTGTTGCTTTCGATTGGTTTTGTAGATTTATAAATTATTTTTTTATAGGAGATTTATAAGAATCTGTACTCGAATGTACTAAATTTATAACAGGAAGTTATAAATTACGTGAATTTTAGAAAATTTGGTGATAAATCTCATTTTTATTTTGGAATTTTAACATGTTTTTATTAACTGTATCGAATATTGTAGTATTATTGGTCTTACATGTCAAGACCAATCCATTATTTAAGCCTGAGTATTTAATGTTTTGTGTTAATTAAATTGCGTCAATAAGAAATTTATGGCAAATAAGCGTCATGGGTGAAAATTTTCTTCACTTAGGCCGGCTGTTTACTAGCATCGATTTAAAATTACAAAATATTTTTAAAAAGTAGAACCAAATGTTTCAGTATCAAATCCCACTGTGTTCAGATTATCTACGTTCCCAAACTGTATGCGAAACTGCTTACAGAAATTGATCATAGCGAAGCACTTTGTCTTGTATCAGAACGAGAAAATAATAATTTATTCCACTTAGTGTGAATCAAACCCACACTCATCGCGTTTAAGGTCAAACGCTGTGCCGCTGCGCTATAATGATCTCAGAGAAGTGCATAATACATAAAATTTATGAATTTAGTCTCAATTACTTGGTAGAGCTCGTATTATAAAGAAGTTTATTTAAAGAGTAATTAAATAATTAAAGAAATTATACAACGACAGTTCAAATGACAATTACATAATAAAACTGAGTATTTGTGGTATAATTAAAGAACGTTATATGAGTGTATTATTTTCAAGACATTGTATAGAGAAAGAAACAATGTAATATTAAAATTTTAATTAGCCGATAGCAAATGTCGCGCTAATATCTTTAACAATGACATTTCATAGAATAAAATATTAAAATAGAAATAGTTTAAATTTAGCTGTAAATTTTATGAATAGGCTAAGTACTGGGTTCCAAGCTTTTAGGAAGAACTTATTGAATTTCATATTCACCAGCATGCCCGACGGTGTAATGTTGTTGCGTTGTCCTGCTTGGCAGTGAAATGTCTTAATAAGTGTGATTTACACTAGTAAATAATAATAAATTCAAGACAGTGCTTTGTCTTTTCCGGGAAAATTAAAATAATTTATTTCCACGAGCAGAAATAAAACCTGCAAGCATCGCGTTTCCAGATGCTCTCTTACGGTGCCACGACGTAATATTATTTAAATATTTGATTATATATTAAGTTAATATT
>DWMY01003083.1:0-10725 GCA_018249775.1 Heliconius hecalesia formosus
GTTAAAGTTTTATATTAACCTAATAATGTTTAATAAATAACGAGGTTACTATATAGTCACTATTTATAACAAACAGATCGTAGCCCGCAACTTTCTTTGTGTGGGCTAATAAGTTATTCCCGTTTCCGTAGGAATTTCGGTAAATTCTTTCACCTATGCATTTTTTTAATTTCCCAAATTTCAGCGTTCTACGTCAAGTAGTTCCGGGAATGAAATGAAATAGTCAAAGGCCGAAAAACATCATTTGCTTAGCTTTGACTAAGACCTTATATCAGACCTTACAAAATTAACCTATAAAATAAAAATATACATATAAGGTATGATATCAAAATCTAAAATTTCGTGTCATAAAATGCCTTCTTTAAAGCCTGTAAAAAGAAATTATTACCAAAAATACTTGCAGCTATGTTTTGGATTTTTTTTAATGAAGAAATACGTTACATAATTTTGTTGTATACATAATGTAATACATAAGTTTGTGAATGTTTGAAAAAAATAATATGACAAATTGTTAAGATGTTTAAAATTTCTTATAAATATCTTATATCTTGTTTCAGTATTGTAACTTGTTGTTACTTAGGGAAAAATGATATTAACATTGCGTTCAGCCCTCTTTGTAATACAATATTACCTTATTTGTCCGTGAGGATAATATGCATGTTGTTTGACGGAATATAATATATTTGTGTCTCCTTTATTATTTAGGGCTACCTAGGAGACATTGATATAAGTAATAAAAAAAACAACTTCACGCTGTATCCCGCACACAGCAGGGTAGGAAAAGGAAACCTAATCTTTTTGTTGGTGAAAATTCTTAGATGGACTTCAGATTATTTTGGGGTGGGCTCGGGTCACCCGGCCTCCCCTATTCTTTCGCTCATGGCAACACAGCACACATTAAAGGCCAAATATGGAGTAAATATACAAATACCTAAAACTAGTTTATTATAAAAATGTCGTTTGATACTGGATATGCGTAACTTTCACTTTTAAAACTTTCAAAAATGCCAAAAAAAGGCATATCTTTATTATACTTAATCAATGAAATGAAAACTCGGTCATGTAACTCGTGTAGCAATAACAATAAGAATTAAGAATTAAACACGAGATTTAAAAAATATTTTTAAATTGTTGCGTAGCGAGGGCTCCGCTCCCTTTGAAGGACAATTAAAATTCTTTTTTTTTTTTTGGTACGTATACACAATATTCTTTTATTATTAGTATTCAACCCGTGGTTTTTCCCGCATGTACTAAAGGATTGTGACAATATGGGCGCATGTGCCTTATTTTTTTTGTTTGTCGGGATAACGTAAATTGTTAAATTTAAATTGATATAAAATATATATTAAATAAATGGTATTCGTGTTCTAAGAGCCAAAATATCTTTGAGTTCAAAGATCTCGTGACATAAGGGAGTAAGATATAATAAAGGAAGATCATTTTGCTTTTGAGCTTGGAATTGTAGCCCTGAAAAAAATACAAATTAATAACTATGTCTGGATATCTGAATTATAAATACTAACGAAATAATAATGAGAGGTAATGAGGCGGAGCTTTGAGTTCCACCACTCTCAACACGCAATCCCTCCGGAATTCGAAGGAAAGTGTGGAACTCAAATGCCTTAATGGGAACGTAGTGTCTTAACACTAGGTTCCCAGGTATAGTCTGCCTACCCTACTATGTGCGAGATACAGCTGTGAAGCTACAAAAAAATATTGTTCTGTCTATTAGTGAAAATCACACTAAAATTCTTAGGTTATAATTTAAACTGTACGATTAGGAACATGACTGCGCATTATACTCAATTTATAAGATAAAACATGCTGATATCTTATTTTATAATATTGAAAGATAAAAAATAAATAATATATCAATGATTTACTTTTGTGATTACACTTATAATTATATTTAATTCATTATCTTAGATCGTGTTATCATTATAATATCATATAGGAGTGCTTACTAACTTACTAAATATTTTTAAAAAACCTATATTTTCTTTGAAATATTTTATCCCCCTCTGTTTATAATATAGTACCTAAATACATTTAATTTCAAATGTGACTAAAGTAAATATATATTTGCTTAATATACCTTAAATCATAACGTAAAACAAATCTGTTTACGAGTGCAGAATACCTATATCTAATTATGTACTGGACTTGTAATCAATCGTTTTTTTCTTTTTTTTTAAACCTAGGATTTTATTAGGTTTTTTTACATTTAGATCACTACATATAACAATAGAGGATTATCGAGCCTACTATCTTTATTTCGCGATTAAAAACGAGGCGATACGATAAATAACTGTATTGATATACTATACTATACTAGCTTCACGCTGTATCCCGCACACAGCAGGGTAGGCAGAGGGAACCTAGTGTTAAGACACTCTGTTCCCCACTTTCTGCCGAATTTTGGAGGCATTGCGTGTTGAGTGGCAGAACTCAACGCCGCGCTTTGCCTTGACACCAGAGCGAAGAAATTGAAATATAAATGTAAGTAAATATTTCATCTCCTCGAGTGGGGATCGAACCCACAACCAGTCGATTTTACAGTCACACCCTGTGCCACTGCGCCACGACAGGCCTCAACTGTGTTGATAGATGGATATATTTAGTACATACGTGAATCTCATGCGTAAGATAAATATGTAATGTTACACGTGAAGGAAAACAACTGGAAACTTATTTTTAACATCTTTATGTATTTAAAATAGTAACTTGACTAACTAAATATCGTCGTTGATGATCGAACCGAAGAAGTTGTAGGTTCAAGTCTAACTAAGTGAAATATTTGTACTCATATAAATATGATATTGGAGATGTTTACTAAACCAAGCTTTTGCTGTGGTTTTCGCTGTGAACAAAAAAAAGATAAAAACTGGACAACTTTGTGATTTTTACAGAATTAAAAAAAAATCATTTAAAAAAAATATAACAAACGTAGTTAAAGTTATAAAAATCTTAAACCTATTCTGTTTTCAAGTGGTATCTATTGTGAAATAAAACAGCCCATACTAGCGAAAAGTAGGGAGCGGAGTATTTTAACACTAGATCCCCTCTGCCTACCATGATACATACAGGATACAGCGTGAATCTGAAAAAAAGAACCAATTATGATGAAACTCCGCTTTCCGCCGAGTTCTGGAGGCATTGTGTGGCGAGTGGCGGAACTCAACGCCGCACTTTGCCTCGACACCAGAGCGAAGAAATGAAAATATAAATGTAATAAATATTTTATCTCCTCGAGTGGGGATCGCACCCACAACCAGTCGATTTTACAGTCACAATCTGTGCCCCTGCGCCACGACTGGCCTCTAATATTAAATGTTTTCTTATGATTATGCGTATTGTAATGAAACGAGGTAAGTTTAATAAATAAATCTTTTTTTTAAGAATAATTTAATAATTAAAATAATTTTGTTTGGAATTAAATATTTTTACGATAACATTAAACTACTATTAAGTAAAATTAATACTAATCTATTCTTATTAAAACGGTTAGTATTATAGTAATAAGATTTTATTTGATGATGTATCTATTGTGTTCAAAAAATGTAAATAAGTTTGAATAATCTGTGGACATCAAAATAAACATTAATATTTTCTTTTGGTGGAAATTTATCTTTTAATGGATTATCTATCAGTAGTCAGTTCAGGTCAGCCCTTCTCCCCTCCCCTTATTACTTATCTGTGTGGAATTTGTGAATACAAGGTATCATGTCTCGAAAATTGTGCGAAAAATATCAGACATAATGTCTTAATACTAAATTTCCCTCTGCTTAACATGCTATTAGGACAGAAAACATGACGCTGCTATAAATAAAAGACATTATATTCTGTAATATGATATAATCATTATAATCATGCCATAAACTTCTACCAACGCCTTTCAAAGTGTGATTAATTTCCATTAAAACGACAATGCGGCAAATACTTATCCTTATCGAATTATCAAATTCGAAGATGTGCGTCAAAACTAAGTCAAATGCGTCACGGAACAATTTATCCTCTTATCCTGGATTATAAATGTACGTACATTGATATCTTGCCCAATATAGTTTCTACAATTATTAAATTTATTGTTTTCTTACTTTACTCGAGTAATATTTCAAGTGCAATGACTATATGATTTTTGATGATTGCGCTATATAGAATAATACATGGGTTGAATAGTTTATGAGTAGTTTAGTTTACGTTTAGGAATATACGCCATAGAAACATCTCTTGTTTTTAACTTCCTTAGTAAAAATCTATATCTTTATATATATACATTCATTGATATGCCCCTTTCAGCCAAAGAACTTATAATTTAAATAGAAATATTATTAAAAAATCTAAATATTTACCATATTAATATTTTCTCGAATTAAATCTAAATCTACATAATCGTATCGCATCGTAATCGTGTAATCGCAGTCACATGTAAAGTCACTTTGGCCCGGTCTTTCAAACCTCAATACAAAAATTAATACATCGAATGTGAATCACCTACCATTCAAACTTTTACATGAAATTTCAACAAAAGCAACTATAGAAAATAACATATAAAGTATAATATAAACTACAGTAGAAGGTCAAATTTGTATATATATTTTCATTTAAATCTTAACGAAGAAGTGAAAGATTTGGTATTTCGAGTTGGGCTTTACGGCTATTCCATTCAAAGGCTTAATTTTGCGTTTCCATTCGAAAATATCTCTTTGAAAGAGTTGCAATTATGCACATTGCACATGTTTTATGTTTCGGTTCCATTGAAAGTATTCATAGATATATTTTATAGCTCTGAATTATGTGGCAAGTAAAAACAATTGATAGTGACGTATAAAAGTGTATAGATTTTTTTATACTGTTTTATTTTTCTATTTTATTATTACTTAATGTCTATTACTAAATCAACACTCTGTCTTGAAACGTTTATAAATAACTTTTACTTGTGTTCCCCCAGTGGTCAGATGGGAGTGATTCAGTGGGTTACATCAAAACAATTAACGTTATGTAGGTATATATAGCCCTCGTCGATAAATAAACTTAAGAGATGGACGTCGAAATAATTTTACAATTCGAACAGTACTTTCTAGAGATCAGCGCGTTCAACTAAACAATCTAAAAAAAATAAGCTTCACGCTATATCCCGAATACAGTATTATGGGTAGGCAGAGGGAACTACAGGGTAGGCAGAGGGAACCTAGTTTTAGGACACTATGTTAAAATTTTCCACTGAATTTTTCTTGAAGATATGAAATTATGAATATATAATAATTCATGCCCTCGAGTAGAGATCAAACCCATAACTGTCGCGTTACAATCAGACATTATTGCCCCTGCGCCACGATGGCCTCAAACTATAGCTTCATGATATTAAGCATAGATATAGATTATATGTAGAATTACAGTTAAAACTACTAAAACCATCAAACCGTGCTAAGTTAAATTTAAAAAGCAGGACCAGCGCGAGTCAACCGAGGGTTCCGTACAAAAATTGCAGGTCTCAAGCTTTTTCAGAAATTAAAACCTGCCCCTTTCATCTGATACCTAACTAGTAGCTTTAACACCAAATTTTGACAAAATAAACTCACTACGGTTGAATTTTAACTCGATATCTCCAAGCGTTCCTGAGGTTCGTAAAGCTCTCAGGCAGACAGACTAACAGACAAACGGATGGACGAACAACAAAGTGATCTTGTAAAGGTATGGAACCTTAAAAATGCTAAAGTTTTATTTAGTAACATTACATAATGTAGGCACGAGCGTTGAAGTAGCAGTTTTAATGCCGTGTTATTATTTCAATAGGCCTCTTAAATTTATACTATACTTTTAGCTGTGTTTTCTTCATGAAAGTTTTATGTAATAAATTACTTTGTATAGTAAAACAGTCATGGGGTGGTGGGACAGTATCTGATTTTAATCGCGATGATTATAGGTTCAATTTCTACTCGGGGAAAGGATTGTATTTAAATGGTTTTTATTACGCCGCTCTGTGAGACAAAATGCGGAGTTCCCTCTCTGATATGAGGGAAAAAGCGTAAAGTCCTGTGCATCTGTCTAAATATATGTTTTAATTTAATGTGGAATATTTTTTTAAATAGGTTAGGAATGTTAAATCAATATGATTTTATATAATAGTATGAAATGAAGAATATCGTGCACGAGGGCGCTCTATGGTATCTAAGTACTATTTCATACAAAAATTGCATCGTTGCTCCTCAAAGACTTTTCCCAAAACAGCGGAAGCATAGTTCGAAGCCCATTTGTTTTTTTTTATAATTTTACTTTCTTCCAAGTGTCACTACAAAATAAAATAAATAAATATCAACAATTGAAGGTCCCTTTACCCCAAATTAGTCAAATTGGGTAGCTACTACGGAGTTCGAACACCTCATAACAATACATGATATACATATGGGATAATAAAAGTAAGTCATTTCACAGACATAAGACATTTCGTAGAGAGGGGAACAAACACGTAATTGCAATTTTTTAGGGTTAGGGTAGGGCAATACGAGAGTATTACTAAGACTCCGCTGTCTGTCTGTCGGCCATGAATGATAGTTAGACAGTTAACATTTTCACAGATTATGTCTTTCTGTTAATATTTATTTATTTATTTATTGACACATCAACAATACATGTAACGTGTAATGAAAATTCATGTATCGGTCTGCTTCTGTTACAAATATCAATTATAGATATGTACAGCATTCACAAAATAGTCCCAATTAATTAACAATGATAACAATATGTGATAATAACTTAAATTATAATTAAAACAATTAAAATTATAATTAAATACTATTACAGTTTTAAAAAAATACAAATAAAAAAAAATACAATTAAAACAATAAAAATTACAAATAAAATGAATACAATTAGAACAATACAATAGGCCATTTAATAAATATATACATAGTATAAACATAGTACAATTAGAATTCACGAAAATTAAACTTACTTAAAATTACATTGTATTTTGTATATTTCTGCAGCGAATGATGTTATTTATAGTTTCAAGTTATGACGACTCAATTTGTGGTATTTTCATGATCGGAAATATTGTAATATAAATTTATTATTCTATTCATAGAAGAAAATATGCCAAGATTACTTTTAGAGATGTTTGATAAAACTATTTTTAAGGGGTTGTCTGGGAGTGTGGGTAGGTACGACTATATTAACTTGTGTCAGTAAGTCGAAGCATTCTAATTTACTGTGGCAGATTCAGAACTATGAAAAATAAGCCACATGCCTTCATTCTTCTAGGGATTGTATATTGAAATAGTTCAGGCGTTGCTGATCGTTAGCACTAAATGGGCAAGATTTGTCTTTAAACGCAAAATGTCTTGTTAAGCACTTTTTCTATTCTAATGATATGGGACTTATAACAAGAATTCCATATCGGGACCGCGTATTCTATGTCTATACACTCCTTACCAACGCATTGAAGAATGCTATGATAAAGTCGGGTCTCTTGAACTTCGCAGTGCTGCGCCTAATGCTAACAGGCCCAGCAGCATTCCGTGTTACATCGTTTATAAATATGGAAAAAAGAGTAGGTAGTGAGGTCCTTGAAGTACTCCTGATATAGTAATGTATGAGTCTGAAGTGTGTCTATTTATCCTTGACTATTACCTGCTGAAATATGTTAGCCAGATATGAGCGAAACCAAGATAATAATGAGTCACAGACCACATACGCACAAAGCTTTAAAATTAAAATTAGGATTTCATGGTCCAATTTATCAAAAGAACTGGTCAAGTCAGAGTATAGAGTCGACCTGTTTCTTACTATTGATCTGTTTAGATAATCAAGTAAAAGGTTAATTAAACAATTAAATATATCTTAGCCTTTGGATAATACCCATTTAAAAATACTTATAAGTTTACTTAACTTCTAAAAGTGCAGACCAACCAGGCGAAGTTATTAATGAAAAATATATACCTACTTAGATTTACTTATTAATAAAATACAAGCTTATAGCTTGGTATTTTATTAATTTCATAAACTTAAATATGTGATAACGCAAACGCTTATTAAGCTTTAGTATTTTCATAATAACCTAAGGAATAACCTAAGGTTATGTACATAAAAGGTCACCAAGTCTTTGGTCTTAGTATTCTATTTTATTTACGTAATGCTTTGTTAAATTTGTTATCTCGTACCTTCTATAAAATATTTTTAAATAAGAACATGCATTATAAATAAATCGTGTTATAATAGCAGCCAGCAGTTATAATTCGTTAAGGAAAGATAGTGATAAAAAAATATTTTATGATATAAATTTAGAGATACTCTTGGATATCATCATCGTACGAGGGTAAGACTGTGAACGCGATAGTTGTGGTTTCGATCCCACTTTTAATTTCCTCTCTCTTGTAACGCAGGCAAAGCGTGTTGATTTCCGCCTCTGAACACGCAATGCCTCAAAAAATCGGTGGAAAGTTGGGAACAGAAGTGTTTTAATGGGAACAGAGTATCTCAACATTAGGTTCTCAGGTTCTCTGTGTCTACCTGAAAGCCAAGCAAAGCCAAATTCTGGTCTTTAATATAAAACTGTAAATATTAAACAAATATTTACCTAATATTTTACCCCTATTCTCTATAAATCTATAAAGCAATATTATCTATTACTTTATTTTATTAGGATTTCAGTGAGGGAAAAAGTACGACCGCACTCGTAACTACTCAATACTACGCGATGCGACGTCGTTAACACGATTCTAGCTGATGCACCTCAATACATTCGTTTTTTTTTCGTTTTTTGAATCATACCACTTTTGTACTGTTTTATATTTTTTTAAAATTTTGACTGTAAAGTTTTTTTTAATAACATGATATGAGTTGTAATAGTTCTTTAAAAAAGCCAGTCGTGGCGCAGGGACACAAGTGTGTGACTGTAAAGTTGTAAACGCGACTGGTTGTGGGTTCGATCCCCATTCGAGGAAATGAAATATTTATTTAAATTTATATTTTCATTGGCATAGCGCGGCGTTGAGTTCCGCCGCTTAATACGCAATGCCTCCGGAAGTCGGCGGAAATTGGGAAACGGAGTGTCTTAACACTAGGTTCCCTGTCTATCCTGCTGTGTGCGGAATACAGCGTGAAGTTGATTTTTAGTTCTATCAGACATATTTTATATAGATGCTGATATAGCACAGCTAACGCTGCGCTGTTGGATGCAGTCAACCATGGGTTAACAACGCATTTAACTGAAAAGCTAAATTTACATAATATGTAAGTTTATAAGAAAGTGAGTCAATAAAATTCTGCCAATCGTCCAATTTCGTTTGTCTTTGAACAACAGTAGCTATAGGTATATAAAACAAACAGACAGATTGACTTTGCTGTTTAGTCTGCATTGTTTCATTCTATTTTCAAACAAGGCGACTTTGTCCAATAATGTTCAGCGCAAACACGAGGAATTAGGCGTCTTATACACTGTTGGATTCATTTGATCTATAAATAATGACTGACTCATTCTAAAAAGTTCGTTCTTTTTAATTAGATAAATCATAAGAATGAACTATATTTTAAGTGCAAAAAATTATAAGTATAGTCTTTTATTGTTTTATTTTACGGTACGCAAACGGAACCTAAGAAACTAACCTTTCCGCCA
This sequence comes from Heliconius hecalesia formosus, assembly GCA_018249775.1. Lineage (NCBI taxonomy): Eukaryota > Metazoa > Arthropoda > Insecta > Lepidoptera > Nymphalidae > Heliconius > Heliconius hecalesia. Next base: position 9,617 of record DWMY01003083.1, read on the forward strand.
TTTTATTGAGTCATTACGTGTTACACTGAGAAAACTTTAAAAATTTCAATATGTAAGTAAATGACTATAAAAACACTACAAGAAAGAATACAGAGGAAAAATAATATGAATTTAATCCCATTATTACCTACATCGTTTCACTTTATTACAGCACTTTTAACAAGTTATTTTTAACTGTAGATAAGAGAGATTAACCCTAGGTTATTTGTAAAATTGAGTGTTGTAATTTCTTCCAATTACTACATTGTTGGAATTAAAGAAGACAAGAAGCATTCTAATTAAATTCACTTTTAGCTTAGATTTTTTATGTGCGAGTCTTAGGTAATCTTCGCGATATAAAAATAGTAGAGCTTTAAAATAAAAACGGCACTTTATTTTATGGCTAAAACAACATGCATTTTATTATTTGTATAAAAATGTGTTAATATGGCAACAATGTACAAATTCAATGGAATTAAACACGTGTTCACGCGTAGAACAATGTAGGAAATCAAAATCAGCTTCTGGCTGTAGCACAAAGCAGAGTAAGCAGAGGGAACCTAGTATTTAGATATTCCGTTCCCCACTTTTCGCCAAATACTGGTATCTTTGTGTGTTGAGTTAGCACAAAACAATATTTTTTATCTGTTTATCGGTTTGTCGGCTTGTCTGATTGCTTGTGCGTTTGTTTACGCTAATCACAGAAATAATTTAATTGACTGTTTGTTTTATTTCAATCTGTTCATAAATAGAAAAGCTATATCAATATATAACTAGTATTTTGTCAATTGCTATAAAGTAACTATTTTATTGAATTGACTGAAATTTTAATTTTTAATGTAAAGATATTGTTTTTAATGACAGAAGAGAGATGTTGATAGAACACGCAAGTAATCTAGTTTAGTAAATAAATAATTGTGTAGTTCAAGCTGGCGAAACCGCGTGTGGGTCGATAGTATATGAATAAGGTTATGAATATATACAAACAATGCAATCGCTTTTGGATCTATGTTGCCGTAATTTAATTTGATTGCGATAAGCACTGACGCACGTCACTATCTCCCGTAGGTAGGTTATGTAGGGGTACCTAAATTAATTATTATGTAATAAATTACTTTTTAGTTTTTTTT
>DWMY01003084.1:0-10725 GCA_018249775.1 Heliconius hecalesia formosus
GTTCCCATTAAGACACATTCGTCCCCCATTTTCCGCCGAATACTGGAGGCATTGCGTGTTGAGTGGCATAATTGAACGTCGCGTTTTACCTTGGCATCAGAACGAAAAAATAAAAGTATTAAAAATAAATAATTGATTTCCTCGAGTAGAAATCGAACTCACAATCTGTCGCGTTTACAAACACACGCTTGTGCCCCTGCGCCACGACTGGCCTCAATATATAAGATAAATGTTGTAGCTAAACTTGAATATTTTATATTATTATCCAAGCGACCCAGCCTGCAAATAGGTAACTATCTGTATGACGTGACTAAAAAATCAAGCATTTTTTTCAACCGATGATTTCGCGCTGTGATGATAACTCGCGCTATTCGCCCTCACTTTCTCGTTTTGGGTCACTACTTCATGTGTCGTTAAACGGTAACGAAACTTTAGACTCACAGATATGTAGAACTTTCACATTTCGGTTTTAAATAACAATAGTACTTAAAATTCCTTTATCATTTCATTTCGATTAATTTTATTGGAATGTTAAGCAATACGATTCTTAGAATTTGTTGTTGAAAAGCAATTACAGAATTTTATCAATTTTTTTTACGGTTGCCATCAGTAGCTTCGTTTACGCGAAATTAATAACCCTTCTCATATGATACTTCCATTTGCCTACTATTCGTCGTCATTTAAACGTATAGCAGTTAGGACACGAGAATCTAGTTTCAAGACACTCCTTTTTCCACTTTCCCCCAAATTCCAGAAATTGTATTTGTTTCTTTAGTTTCACGCTATATTCCGCATACTGCAGGGTAAGCAGGGGGAGCCTAGTGTTCAGACACTCCGGTCCTCATTTTCTGCCGAATTCTGGAGACATTGCTTGCTCCGAAACGGAACTGAACGCCGCGCTTAGCCTCGAGACCAGAGCGATGAAGAGGAAATATTAAAATATTTCATTTATATGTTATTATATTTATATGTTATATGATAGGGAATCTAACCCACAACCTGTCGCGTCACACGCTTGTTCTACTGCGCCACGATTGACCTGACTGCACTGACTGACAACGTTGTACGTGGAGTGGCGAAAATCAACGCCGAACGTACGGAACTCTATTTAAAGGTACAGTCGAATCCGGAAAGAAAATTAGGAACTTGTTCCTGATTTTTGCCGGAACTATTAGTGAAGACTACCCAAATAAGCTGATCATATAGGTATGAGGCATCCTTAAGCGGGAACCAGTTTTTTACGCATAATTACACTAAGCATATGATAGATGAACATCACCTGGAAACGCTGCATCTTTTTATGTTTTGGTTGAAAGTTGAATTGTATTTTTTTACTCTTTTCGTGATACTTTTTAAAATGTTATATTAAAGATATATTTTATGGAGTTTTTTTTTATTTTAAGTTACGGATTTAATATTAGAAATATATTATTTTAAAATTAAAGTTAAATCTGCTTCACGCTGTATCCCGCACACAACAGGTTAGGTCTGCCTAACCTGTTGTGTGGGAACCTAGTTGTAAGACACTCCGCTCTCCACTTTCTGCCGAATAGTGGAGGCATTGCGTGCTAAATGGCGGACCTTAACGCCGAGCTTTGCCTCGACACCAGAGCGAAGAAATGGAACTATAAATTTAAATAAATATTTTCTCTAGTGCGGATCGAACCCAAAACCAGTCGCGTTTACAGTCACACTTTGTGCCTCTGCGGCACGACCGGCATCTATTATTTAATAACATACTAATAATAATACACTTTTATTATTGAAAGAATCTATTGATATGATCGAAACCATGAGCGCCGGAATAGAAGGAGCCGGGTGAACCGTACCCAGTTAAGAATAGTCTCGTGCCCAATACTACTAACAATAAATTAATTAACCCTGAAAAAAAAAAATAGGGTATTATTCAAAGTCAGGCCCCCCTGGAAAATCGAAATTGAAACAGGTAAATGACAAACAACTATAAAAATAAAAAAAATGTTTTACCTTTATCTTATTCTACATAGAATATAATATAAGTACAATAAATGAAAAAAAATAACGAAACAATCAGATCATGTTTAAAATAACTGGTGCTTTCGTGAAAGTAAACATTAACACGCTTACCATTTGCATTAACAATTTTACTACATATACCTATAAAGAAATAACTAATGGTAATGCAAGATTCTTAAATATATTTTACAATTCGGTTATAATGAATTTATCGTTCTCTCTGATAAACCTGCAAATAGCAGGAAACACACAGAAATGAGAAACAATCACTATTTGTTTTGAGAAGCAGTTGATGTTATTTAAAATTATTAAAAAACTATATTTTTTTATCTCTCATATCCCACCTGTCTACAAGAAAAAAAAACAAGTGATGTTGACCTGAAGATTTTAGGTCAACTAATTCTGTTAATTCCAAATAATTACAAGAATTGAAATGAAATAGATATGTTTTATCTTTTTCAAAAAATAAACATAATTATACAAATTTGAAACTTGTGACATTAACACTTTTATACTTATTACATTAATGTTTTAATTCTTCTTCCTGTATTTTTGAATTTATACTTTTATTTTACAAATGCGACATAAAATATTTTCATTGCACTTTACATTCATCCTAATACAAACTTACGTAAGATGAAATAATAACATATTTTTATTCAAAAATAATAATTATATAAAATTTCATAATTTGAGTACAAAAAGGGCCCTATTAAAACATTTAAAGGACCCAGAAATAAAAATTGCTCTTTTTTTAATATAAACCTTCTTAAATAAACCTTTCTCTACTTTCATATGGTATCAAATTCAATATATATCATTGTAAGAACATTAATCACATTCTAACATGGAATTTTCCCGCTTTAGTGACATATTTGACTCCCTTAAACGGTTTATATTTAGCTCCGTACATGTCCAAGCGGCTAACACGAAGCCCACTCACTGCTAACTGTGGTATTGTGAAATGAACGTTAATACTCGGGTTGGCACCACTTGTGTCCGCACCTGATGTTACTGACACCTTAAAGAATAATAAGAATAATATAATTTTAGGATAATACAATGATAATGTGCTTCACATTATAAATATTAGGCCAGTCATGGCTCAGGGGCACCATTCCATTTACAGTGTTTGACTGTAAATGGAACAGGTTCATCCACACTCGAGGATAATAAATATTTAATATTTTCATTTCTTCACTTCGAGGCAAAGTGCAGTGTTGAGTCCTGCCTCACTGCCTACAGAATTCGGTGGAAAGTGAGGAGCAGAGTGTCTTAATCGTTAAGAAACACCGTTTACCACTTTCCGTCCAATTTTTGAGACATTGCGTGTTTTTTTTTCTACTAAAATAGAGAAATGAAAATAATTAAGATATAACCTTTTCCACAAGTGAGATTCGAACCAATTACGATCGCGATTACAATCAGACGCTAACCCACTGCGCCACGACGGTCTAATCATATTACAAATAGCTAAAACTCACACTTCCTCTAATATTAGGCAGTTTAGGCAATTCAATACGTCCAATGTCCCACATCAGTACTTTACTGACAGGATCATACGAGTATTTCCCCTGGTTGGCTGTCAGGGAACAGTTCAGAACACATTTCGGCATACAAATTTCTAAAGCTACATCTATAACAAAAAGACAATCAGTTTGTATGTACAATTACTTTTTTTTAATGGGTTATTGTATAGTAGTACTTTTTTATAAAAATAGAACAAAAACCTTATAATAATATTATAACCATTTGTAATTCTTTATATTATAATATATGAGAAGCAAATATTACAAATATTTTTTTATATAAATAAAAAATATCACGCAAAAAAGTACCAAATATGTTTTTTTTATATGCAAAACCATCTTTTAGTCTAAGTTGGTTCAAATTCTTGTTTGTTAATTAAAAAATCATTACTTGATAATTGTTAATAATACAAAAAAATACAAACTTTCTAAAGTTCTTCCCATAGTTTGTTTAGGTCCAACAGTTAAATCGATTCTTCCCTGATCACCATTTGATCTTAAAGTAAGATTGTGTCGCACATATATTGGAATAGCTACAACACTCTGTGACCCAATATGATAGGACATCAAACGGAAGTTACCATCTGGCGGTATGAATGATAATATTCGTTCAGACTGAAAATAAAATATTTATTATTAAAAAATATATACTGTACTTTATAAAATTAATTGCGGCGTTGAGTTCTGCCACTCAACACGCAATGCCTCAACACTCTGTACAACGATATTAATACAAGTATATTTAAAAATATAATTGAGTAGGTAAGTAAATTAAATTGTGAAAAAAATCAACCACTTACCTCCCATCTCTTAAATCTTACACAAGGGTGAAACGATACATCATCAAATAGACGAGGATTCACAAATGTAAGTGTCAGGTCTGGCATACCACTCAATTTGATACAGCAATCAATCTATAAATTAATTACAACATCTTCAGTAATACTTATTAATCAATTGAGGCCAGTCATAGCGTAGGACTACAAAGTGTGACTATAATCAACTGTTTTCAATCCCCACTAGGGAATTGAAATATTTGTTTACATTTATATTTTCATTTCTTTGCTTTGGTGTCGAGGCAAAGCGCGGCTTTAAGTTCCGCCACTCCATGTCTCCAGAATGCCTCCAGAACTCGGCGGAAAGTCGGAAACAGATTGTCTTAACAGTAGGTTCCCTCTGCCTACCCTGGTGTGTGCGGGACAAAGCGTGAGACTGATTTTTTTTCTTGTTAATTAATATATATTATCTCAAAAATTATCAGAAAATTGAGAACAAAGTATATGTGGGAGAAGCAAGAAAAGTATACCTAAATATCAATGACTATATTATTATCATTATAATAATATTAACACCTTAAATTTTTTAAGGCTACAACTCTTCTTTCTACCAATTTATCTGCTTATAGCTAATAAATAAGATAACTGAACTGAACAAATACATTGTGATGTGATAAGAAAAATAAACTAAATTATGATATAATTTATAAATATGTTATAAAATTATTCTTGTAAAAACTTACATATCCTTGTATTTCTGCAGAAACTGTTGCACCACTCTTATCAATGATAGCATCTACTTCTTCAATAACATCAAAATATGCTTCATTGTTAGCATATTTTACACCAGATCTTCTCCATGGTACATTAGAAAGCTGGCCGGAAGGCAGTATGGAAGACACACTAAGAAGTAATAGTAGATAGATAGAGTCATATTAAAAACCACATAGAGATTATAAGCATTACAATTTTGTTATTGAATTATTCAATTTCAAACAACATACATATATTACCAATAGATTACTAATAGACTGAGACACTTTCAAGTTAGTAAGTATGCATACATTAACTACATATTAGACTATTAATCTTCAAAATTTCAGCTTTGCTTAAATGGTGTAGATCTGGTGGCCCTGGGACCTTGGGCTATACGATAATATTGCATGTAGACCAAAGCCTTCTTGTAAATGGGCACAGCTTCTGACTGTAAATGCTACAACTTTTTTTCTCCCTCTGATATAAAATCCTAGTAAATAACTTGTATTGTGCTTGTAATAACATGTATGAGCAAACCTGTGGTGTACACATGGACAGTGAAATTTAACTAGGAGTTTAAATGTGTTGGTTGTATTGAGTGTGTAAGTTACACACTATACTGATTTTACATTTAGATTTATACTATTCCTGAATAGAAAATTTCATCTTTGAAGTTGATTTGAAAGTACAATCTTAAATTTTATAATGTTTATTTTTAATTCAACATCACACACAGGCAACCTCCTCTTTCAAGTTAATCTTTTTTTAAATTTTTGAGTGTAGACATCATATTATTTAGAATTCACAAATGTATGTATATTCAAAACACAATATCTGTACAACTCACTTTGATTTACCAGTCACCGTGTTAGCAATAGTCCTCAGTATATTAGGAGGTTTGATAAGCTCTTTGAGGATATTACTTTCAGTAGCAAGAGGGAACCCATTGTCCAGCATCTCATCAAGTAGCTAAAATATATTATTTAAATATTAGTTTCCTTATTTCATACATTAATTAAATACATAACAAAAAGTTTCTGATATAACTGGAAAAAGAAAATATAGGAAAAAAATATCTATACTAGTACCTCATAAACCACCACATAATTTTCCTTAATAATAGTTTCTGTACAGTCTGAAAAATAGTCCTGAAACGTTTTTTTTATTCTGTTACTTAAATCATCAAAATAAATAATAATAAATGTTAGTTTAATATTAGTTGTCTAACCTGGAATGTATCAACAACTCTGTGTAAGAATTCAATAACAAAAAGAGGGGCAACTTCTTGTTTACTAACTGCCACGAGTGCCACTCCTCCTCTTTGAATAGATATTAAGTAATGATGAGGTGCAGCTAGTACAGGAGGAACATCCTATATTTAAAACATAGAAAATATATGAAAATGTGTGTGACTAAAAGTTTAAGATGCAGTTGAATATTTAACACAATTAATAAACTTACATTGGGAGAAGCCCTTTGAGCTTCTAAGTAGTAGTCACATACTGATCTTGGTATCACACTGCGCCAATGCTTCTCAAGAAAAACATCCCTAAAGTAAATTAAATATAATTCAATAATTTCATTCAAAATATAATACATCCATAGGAATATTCTGTGTAATCTTAGAAATCTGACAAATAATCTAAATTAATATAACACTATTTGTAGTATACATAGTGTTAATTAACTGTATTCTAAACTTACCCAGAAGGATTAATAATAAATAAACTGTGGATCATTTTAAGTTACAATATGCTAATAGGACTTTATTCTTCTTTTTTCTGTTGTTTTTATTTAATACATTTCTAACTTTCTTTATATTTTTTACAAAAGACTATATAAGTAAAAGCGCGTTTCTATTTTAAATTATATCATTTACATTAGGTCCTTAATACTAAAAATTACAATACACAAAATGAAATTGTAAAATATAGGTATTTTCACTTTATTGATGATATATGTCAATCAGTCAATGTACAACTTTCATTTTAGTTATTGGTTGACTTTGACGTAGCAAACAGTAAGATTACCATTTTAACCAATATCATACTATAACTTTTTCATAAATTGAATGGCAGATGTTATAAATTTTACTTTTTATATTTATTATAAATTTAATATATTATTAAAAAATAATAATAATATATTATTAAAAATATTTTTAAACAAATCTTTACTTAAGCATAAAAAGCAGTTTTCCGATGCGCACAAATTAGTTCCTAGTCTAGTTCCTTATTGTTACTCATTAATAGTAAATTATTTTAAAAAGATGAATATTATATCAAATACTTAACTAAATAATAAACAAGTAGTCTATACAAGTTTAATGATCCACTTAATCATTAAATTTGTCTAGACTAAACCTTAAAAAATGGAATATTTTTAGCTAATTTCTTTTTCTTAGTCTTAAATTGAATTTGCCTAATTTTAACACATCAATCATAAAGATATTTTTATTTACTACTTTTAGACTATAAATGTTTCGATGATCGTTAGTATATACTTATATTAACATTTTTAATAAAATCTATAACAGTATTATATGTACTTTGAATGATTTTTTGATAAAGTTCCAATATATTTTAAATAAATATATTATTAATAACGCCATCATTGCCAGCAAATGGTAAAAGAAGGCAATGTCACTGGTTGAAGACAATGATTTTATATGGAAAATTAGGAACAATAAAAATTATTAGCTTTTAGAATAGATGAATAGATCTGATCGGAGGCTGTAGTCCTGAATATCAGATATATTTCTAATATGTTCACTACTGAGTCACGGATGGTTCGTGTAATTAAATTTTTATGTTTAAACCAGTTATGACTAAAAAATTACGTAATACCTATGTAAATTTTGTCCCTGAACTCTTCTTGGATTCTATTCTTTTAATACTTCATGCTATATAACTTCCATGGCATTCAGTTTCAGTGTAATAGAAACGTTATAAATATTATTACTGTTTTTCCATGTATACTATTCGTATACAAATAAAGTACTTGAGCTTATTTAAGTATAAAAAGATATTTAAAATTTAACGATTTCTATTAATATTCTTAAGATGGTTTTATTTCTTTTTCATTATTATTATTTTTTAACATATTGCTTTGTCGCCAAAGGACGCCAAAAGCTCTGCTTCACCACCCCTCACCAACCTCTTTATATAATGCTATGCTTTAATTATATTCTTTAATGGAATTCTTCCTGTTTTCTCGTGACCTTTTTCCTGTATAATCGATATTATATATACTAAAGGCAACCGAAGTCTCCTCCTTTTTGGGTAATAAAAAACTCCCGACCATTTTCTCTACTTAAGATTCTTTACATTTCGTCAACCTCGCAGATCATTCTTAGGATATATCTATTCTGTCAAACATCTTTTTTTTATTTTATAAATTCTCGAAACAAATTTTGTCTTATGGCCGAAAATTTCCCATGATCCTTCCATGTCTACAGCCTTCCTGGGCCTTTCATAGCAGCCTATCAAATCTCTTCTTCATTCTTTTTGTTAATATTTTAGTAGGTATACATTTTACTATACAAGTTATCGAAATTGATAGCCCTCTAGCTTGCAGTGTGTCTGTGAACTTTTGCCTTGATACAAAGGCATGACGTCTGTTCCTCGATAGAGACTGATTGTCCGGGACCTAGTTTAACAGTATTTTCGTTTGGTGCTTTTGTAGTTTATCTCTTTTAAAAAAAATATATCTGAGACCTTGTGATCTCAACATGCTTTCTTCTTTTTCTATAGTGTCTTTCACTTCATCATCCCACCATTTGTCGTGCTTTTGATTAATACCTCGTTTTCATTTATGATATATTTTTGTCGCTACTTCTCTCATATAATTCTTAAATATATTGGCAGAGCATACTTATTTCAACTTTTTCATTTCATGTTTCTAATATTTTGGAATCACTTACCCTATCTGATCGTTAGATCTCAAAACTTCCAGTTTCTTATGAGATGATTCGACTACAAGTGTGGATGGCTCGTGCTGTCTCAAAATTAAAACAGACCCCTTATTCTAGCAACGACAACATATTGGTCTGTTCCAAGGACAGCATCATAAGCCCTCGCGTGTCCATAACTTGACCTTAAATATATTGGAATAAGTCAATAAGTCAAACATACTTTTTACAATGAAAATGTAGAAAAACTTGCAAATGGATAGCTGATGAAGGTATAGCCAAAAAGATTTATGAAAGACAAGTTAGCGGTAAGAAAGGTCGGGCTTCCCCTACCTTTGTTACCGCTCTCTTTTTCTTCATAAATTCTTATTGTTATTTACACCTTCACTTCTGCTAAGTCCTAGCTTTGAGCTTTGGTAAAAGCGCGACGTTGAGAATCAATATAATAATTTAAATATAGCTACCTAAGTGAAAATGAAATCCAGAACCATCAAGTGCAGAGAGGTGCTTTTAGTAGTGATTACACTATAATATGATATCGTCTAGGACCAAGAGATCTAGGTGGTCTCACGATGGAGTTATGGAGATCGAATGAGCGTATCTAGAAATATTTTCTATTGTCTTCGCTTTGTCTTTTCTTTTGAACTGATCTTTTTGTATAAAGATTTTTATACTTATTGTTCGGGCTTATTTTTGGGCTAGTAAAACTTCTGGAATGGGCATCAAACTATTCTGAGGTGGGCAAAGAACATCCGGCTTTCCTACGCCGTGGGCATAGGAATGAGGGGATGTCCACATGGAACATAAATATAACTATCCCTGTTTGTTCATGTCCGGAGGCGTCATCAACTTAGTCGAGGAGATAAAAGCGTAGCCCTCACAATTAATATCCGCGATTGTGACAAAATTCCCTTGTCACATGTTAAAAGATCGATCAAGAATCCGTTGGCATGTGGCAGGACAGATATGAATTATCCCAGACGAGGGCAGTTACCAGAAAATCCTGCCAGATATAGAAGTAGCTTACAAAATAGTAAGGACAACAGGATTGACTCCTTTACAGGTGCAAATGTTGATGGGTCGTGGAGATCAGTAATTTTGTAATTGCAATTGCATATGCGTCAACTTAGTTATGAGTTATCTTTCCCGTTGAGGTAACATGAAATTTGTTTTCACATGTGTTAACACAATTGTTTTCTTTTAGAAACTTATATAACTTATTTGGTCTTAGTTTCGGCCGAAACTGAAACTTTCTATATAAAGAATAATTAATGACAAACAGTCTATAGAGATGGTCATTGCCAACTTTTTATACCTCATATTAATTAAAATTCTATGTAATAAATTTACAAAGAGTATTTGAAAAAATATTCTTAAGGAACAATGACTTCAGCCATGGCACAGGTGCACAAAGTGTGATTGGTTGTAGGTTCGATCCCCACTCGAGGAAGTGAATTATTTATTTAAATTTATATTTCCATTTTTTCGAGGCAAACGCGGCGTTGTAATCCGCCACTCGACCAGAATTCGGCGAAGTGAGGAAGTGTCTCGTCCTTTACATTCGTTTTTAAAAATATTAAAAACGTTAGAAATTAAAATATAAACTGAATGTGTACGTCAAAAAACTTTGTATCTCTGAAATAAATAATATAGGGCTCTTTATTTCGTATCTGAAATAACTTTTGTTCAAAAAAGTCAAGAATTAAACACACTCTTACTCCTCATGTCTCCAAAATAATAAAATATTTTTCATTACAAC
>DWMY01003085.1:0-10725 GCA_018249775.1 Heliconius hecalesia formosus
AATACTCATTTCTATGGATAAAAGAAACAAAAATCACAAATAAAAGAATCAAAAAGCATTGTAGAGAACAATGTTTTTTTTTAAATCACCATTCGGACTATGTGAAGTAGTTAAAAAAAATATAATTAATAACTCTATATATGTGGAAATTAATTAAAAGTTTTGTTTAAACATAAAGGACAGAAAAATATATTAAGCGCGTCTATTTCTACTTTAAAGGCCGGCAACTCATCTGTAGGTCCTCTAGTATCAAATGGGGTGATCCGTACGTTCAACTGTCTTTTCCATAAAGCTGTAAACAAGCAAAAAAAATCCATACTTTTCTGAATTGAACTGAATTATAATTTATTGGTATGAAAAAAAAGTAAATTGAAATGCACATTTTTTTTTGTAAATTAAAATTTATTTGCACTCGTTAATGCAAATATTTGTTTTTAACTTAAATTAAACATATTAATTGATACGTGTAGTATTAATGAATGGACAGATGCATAAGTAAGTAGTCATGCCTCTCTATCGTATGTTCCGCTTGCACGCTCAGCCCAGGTGGAACGTGACAATGAATCATGCTTTGTCGTGCTTACAGCCGGCGTTTGATTAAGCACGTCCACACGATGTTGCTCTTAGGCTTGTTTTAAGAGCCGGCCGGCGGAGGAGGACTTTGGAGGGAAAACGCTGTATCATAATAATCGACTCCCTCTGCTCATTCTTTTATATGCGGGATAAATCTCGAATAATCAAAAACGATTGCTTATATTAGCATTTTTTAAAGTCGGTTACAATGATTCAACTAACACCTGTACTATTGTTTTCATAAACATTTTCTCATTGTAAGATTTAACAATGTGTTTAAAAATTTACCAATAAAGCGATAACTGAAAATGTAATTCTAGATTTTAGTTAGATTTAAGGAAGCAAAAAATGTTGAGTAATGGGTCCTCGAACAATATTAATATTAACTTTCATTTTAGTACATTACTTCGTATTACATGTTAAAAGTGGTAAGTCAAACAATCAGCAAGACCATCGTGTCGCTCCGACTGTACATATAACGATTGGGAGTTCGATTTCTTTTCTGGGGTGTGAATTATTTTAATCTCCTTGCTCTGGTATCAAGCTCACCACGCGGCGTTGAGTTCCGCTTGAACGCTCAGTGTATCGAAAATTAGGTGGATAGTGGAGAACGGAGTGCCTTAAGCACTAAGTTCCCTCTGCTTTCCTAGATTGTTGTACTAATTTTAAAAATAATGAAAAATAATTGAAGACTAAATATGAATTAGGGATTTGATATCAAGTTTAATGCCTGAATGCAACACGACGTTCGACTGCTAAGACTAACGCAGTATACATACACATACAAACATAAATTTGCACTATAAATACACACCAAATGCACTATTTGAAATGCACTGTTTGCACATACATTAAACTTTTTAAAACAGAAAACATGGAATTATGTCATTGTTGCACCCAACGAGCGACCTGTATCTTTAATTTACTAAATTTTCCTAGAATCAACCACGCTAAAAGAAGAATTAGAATGCGAGTTTCCTCCAAAGATGGAAGAGGATTTGACACACGTAAGAAGAAAAAGGTTAACAACAGCAACTGGTTTGGTTTGTCTGGAGGATTATCCTTACACTGTTTCTATAAGGTATATAAGTCTATAGGTATAGTAAAAATGTATCTTTTTAATTGAAAAACATTAAGCCGGACTGTAAATGCGATAGTTAGGGCTCGAAAACTGAGCGTTGCTCTTTATCGCAGTTTTTTGCTTTTCCGCTCTCCAACGGGTCTATCACTGGGTTCCCGCAGTCTAGTATGCTATGGCGTATAATTATAACTACATGCTATGTACATAAATATAAGTGATTATATAAAATTTTATGTACAAGCACTATTTCATATTTAGTTAAAGTATAGTTTCATCATAATATAACAGTGAGCTGTGTTAAACAACACAGAAGAAACTATTGGACTTAGAAAGAATTTACTAGAACGTTTGCAGAATTTCTAAGAGAATGAAATTTTACGTTTTATATCCTAGGTCCACGCAAACAAACTTACGTTATATAAATATCTAGGTATGTCGTTTTTTCTCTTCCATAGATTTCACGGTAAGCATTGGTGTGGAGGTGCCATTGTTGGAAGTCAATGGGTGTTGTCAGCTGGACAATGTTTTGACTAGTAAGTTGAGAGTTATTGATATCAGCGCGTTCAATCAAACATACATTATTCAAAAACTAACATTTCCCTAATTAACTCGCTTTTATTATGATAAGATCTATATTGTAATAAGATCTAAAAATCCGAATTTGGCTTAGTTAACAATACAGTATTATGATATCAACGAGCTGATACGATATTGGAACCACGACCTGAATATTAGGACTCTTCAGATGATTCCATTAAGCTATCCGAGCTTAGGGTAATACAATGTATAGCTTTAAACTAATTCTATAGCATTTGTATTACTTGGTGTAGAAAAGCTTCACGCTGCGCCTTCGACTGCGGGTTCGGAGTTCGGAGAAATATCAGATTGACGTAGGCCAGTTTAAAGATCACGCCGCGCCGGCACGCCGTAATCGTACCATCGGAGGACTTGGAACCAACAGTTTCGCGGAATTATTATTATTACTAACTTTCCTCTGGGTATATCCTCAGCGTCTAGCTAGCTATACTTATTTATTTATTTTTATTTTATTATGAATATTGCAGTGTAACAAAAGAAGAAGTTACAGTTCGAATGGGCTCCGTGTTTAGGGACTACGGTGGAAGAATATTATCAATAACTGAAATCCAGCGTCACCCTAACTACAGGACAGATCAGTACTATCCGGAGCATAATCTGGCTTTGATTAAGGTAAGTTATGTACTTCACTTTTTTTCAAGCTTCACATATTTTCATTCGTAGCAGGGAAAGCACAGGAAACTTAATAATAAAGAAACACTGTTTCCCACGCGCTGCCCATTATCCCAGACATGAATGTGGAGTGACGGAATTCTACTACTTTACTTTTGCCTTTTTGCCAGAGCGAAGAAATGAAAACATTCATTGAACAATCGTTTCGCGCTATCCCGCTTACAGCCAAACGCTTGTGACCATACACCACGACGGCTCTACCAGACTCTCTATCAGACATATAATATTGATACATGCATAGTATCTTATATTAATGCTATATTCACAGCTAAGTATCCCAATACTACTTAACAATCGAGTACAGCTAGTGGCCCTCCCTCCAGCTGATGTAAATATTCCGCCTGTTGGAGAAGTCGTTGTAACAGGATATGGATCTGTGGTAATATTCTTATTTTGCTTATCAATTAGATAAGACTGGCATCAGATGGACAAACTTATAGTTGTATATGACAATTTGTTATGCCGAGATAATTTTGAACAATGACCCCTCCTTGACAAGTGGACTATCCAACACAAAAATAATATTTAATTTTAACTAGTAGTGCCTGAGATTATCAACCATTCAAATTCTCCAGGCTTATTATATTTGTATAAATGTTATATGGAGAATATTCTCCGATTTTACTACATAGTTACTTAGTTACAGCTGAATAAAATCTTTACCCAAACTAGTAGGTAGTTTTTTTATATTACCATTATCTGATTCCAGAGCCAAGTTAATGCTAAATTACATAAATATTCTAAGCTTTTTCACATTTTTAGGTTTCAGGGCAAATAAGAGAAGGGACAAACCAAGAGCTACGTAGAATGATAGTAACAGAAGTTCTCCGATCTCAATGTCGAGTTATGTATGGAAATGATTACCAGATTCAACATGACCACGTATGTTTACAGAGTGTGGTGAACGGTGTGGCTTTGTGTGCTGTAAGTATATTTTTTTTACTTTTTCCCATTTTTCAACCAGTTTTCGAGACATAGTGTTGTGAGTGCGGTAACTCAACGCCGCGATTTGTTTATTACCAGAGTGAGAAAATTAATATAATTAATTCCTCCGAGTGCTTATATAAAGCGTATTTATAAGAATATTTAAAGCTGAAGTTTTTTTTGTTTTAACGCTCTAAAGGAATGAAACGTTCGAGTAGTAATTTTGCGTTGGATATTTATTATGACAATAAAGGCGTATAAAATACTACATAAATTTTTTGTCAGCTTTCCGCTGTATCCCGCTTGTCGCTTCCCGCCGTATCCCACTAGCAGTGTAAGCAGGGGGAGCCTAATGTTAAAACAAACCGCTCACAACTTTCCGCCGAAGTCTGGAAGCATTACGTGTTGAGTGGCGGAATTCATCCCCCGTGCTTTGCTTCAATATTTAATTTCCTCGAGTGGGAATCGAACCCACAACATGTCGCGTTTACAGTCACACGCTTGTGCCGCTGCGCTGCGTCTGGCCTCAATGCGTCTATAATAAGTTACTTGGTTGAAAAATAAAAACTATATAATTATTTATTAATTCTAAGCATTTGTATACCACTATTTAAAAAAAAGGAAATAATTTCCAGGGTGACACAGGAGATCCAGCGGTACATTTCAATGGTATTAGCCGCGAAGGCACGTTGATGGCGATAGCTTTATTTTCTGGGACTGAAGAATGCGCTTATAAAACCAAACCTGGAATATATGCTAAGGTTTCATTTTATCTATATACATATTTTTATATATAAAACTCCTGTATATCTATGTGTGCATAAGAAGGGAGAAGGGGAAGGGTGTTTTTTTTTCCAATTTAAAATTCACACATTGACGAAGTTATTTGTTCATTCCCACTAGGGATTTTTTCCTGGAAACCTAGTGTTAAGATACTTCATTTACATTAAAACACTTTCGTTCACCACCACTGTTTCCATTCACGAGACATTGCAAGGATCCAAATCAAGTAAATATAATATATTTCATTCATCTGAGTGGGAATCGAACTCACTACCGTAGCGCTTACAGGCGAGGCTTCCGAGGCAGGTCCTGCCGAAGGACAGGCCTCGGAATTGAATATTTATATGTATTGGTATTTTAATTTACTTGCTCTGTTCACTGAACACGCCTGCCTCGAGAATTCGACGTAAAAAGAAAGTAATGTACAAGTTAGATCTAAAAATATACATATATTTTTTTATATTACAGGTTTCGTACAGTCGCGCTTGGATTGACAAGATTATTAATGAGACGTCTGTACCAGATAGCGGTGATAGTGCAGAAAATGCTATAGCGATAGACATGAATTGAATATTTTTAATATTAATTATTAGATATAAGATAAAGATAATTCAATTATAAATGATATGTTTCTGGTGTTGTTTTTCCTTTTAAGAGTTTCGTACCATAAAAACAAATACTTAACACGGATAACTATCAAAAAAATGGAATACGTGAATCACTTTATCATCCGTCTGTACGTGAAGACCATTTGTCTCGAGATCGCGTAGAGGTGTCAAGCTGAAATTGTGTATTCTAGACCATGGCCCTTGAAGCTCTGAAAAAATCAAGCTTTTCAAGTCAACGCAATCTAAAGATAATAAATAACGATAAAGATAATAATAATAATAAGAGATAATAGATAAAGGAAAAAATATGAAAAGGGAAAATTTATAAATATTTCATAGAAAAAATCATTACAAACTTATGTTTGAAATTTATTTCAAAAATGAGTGCCATATGCACTTAAACTTTTAAAGTTAAATTTGTCTACTTTTATAAGTTGTAATACAATCCTGAAATAGATACGGAAGGCTCAACGAGTGAGTCCGACTCGCCCTTAAGCGGTTTTTTAACTATGTAGAGACTTGCGTGCTCCTTCGTCCTAAAATCTAGTGGCAGGAGCCCAGAGTACGACAACTCGGATTTAAAAAAATAGCAACCTCCAGGCTATTTACACGGTTACTTCTATGTAAGTGTACAGTATACATCGTCTGACTGTAAACACAATATTTATTTTTTTATATGCTATACGTGTTAAGAAGCGGAACTCAACGCCACGCTTTGCCTCGTTACCAGAATGAGAAAATGATAACATGCAATATTTCATTTCAATAGAATCTATAACCTGTCGCGCTTACAGTCGGGTGACTTTTTGCCTTGCTAGAGAAACGAGCTTACATATAAAATAAATTTATGTACGAAGTTATCTATAGATCAACTTGTAGCTGATTCCCCGAATACCTTTAAAAATATTATTTAATGAACAATACCTTGGCTCGTGGTGTCTAGTGGTTGGAATCTTTTATCGTAGTAATAGTGAGTAGCCCAAAAACTTTTAGAGATTCAGGTAAATACTCGATATAGGTACAATGTTAAGATTATATTAGCTAATAATGTCATCAGAAGATGTCGTTCTTATAAGATATTTGCCATCAGAATAAGACAACTTTAGTTCTAAATATAAATTTTATTCTATATGTTGTTATTTTTTGCTATGAAACCCATCCAATAATCCACAACCAGTCACGCTTATAGTCACACATTGTCGTCCTGCGCCACAATAGAAATAATTAATATTTATTAAATCTTAAGTATTATTTTTGATTACTTATTATTTTGTAACAGAAACTCATAGTCTGTGATAAAATTATATATTAGATAAAATTATAAATATTAAAGTCGAGGAATAGGAGGTTCAGGTAATAATTAAAGATAATATTGTTAGGTAATTTTTATTATAAAGTATTGATACAATAATTATAAATTATTATTTTTATTTTTGCATATTACATAAAAATATCTACAGTATGTGTAAGATACATAAATATGTATTTTATGTTATTAATTTTATTGAGATTCTAAGTTTTTATTATTGTTAATTTGTTCTTTTGATAATATCTGGTAAATTTCATCTTCGCTTTTACCTTTAGTTTCTGGTAATAACGTAATAGTGTATATAGCACCAGCTAAATTAATAAATCCATAGAAAAAGAAAGGACCGCTTGGTCCGAATGCGCTAACCATTGGCGCGTATATTGTGACTAGTACAAAAGTAAAGAACCAACCGAAGGTGACAATGATCCCCATAACCTTTGCTCGAATCTATAAAAAAATTACAATAATTTAATATTTATTTATTATTAGTTGTCTATAATCCTAGTATTCCTGTATTTTTTTAATTGGTTAGACATTCTTTTAAACATATTATATTATGTATACACATGTTGATTAACCAAAAATTGCTTTTTGCATTCTGCAATTCTGCTTATGGATAGCGCTATGCAAATAAGAGCAAATTTTCTGCTTAACTCTAGATAGATAACGATCCTAGATACCCTTAATAATATAACGTGGAGTCAATCTGACTCACATTTAGTTAGTTTAAGGCGGTGAAACTTTGGTAATTCTAACCCGATTTTGATGCAACAAAAAATTCTATTATTTGCATGCGCATTAAATGCAGTAACTGTTATAGTAAAATTTTGATGTGATGGTGTGACTCATTGAACAGATATATTAAGTGATTAATCTCAAAATACAAAGTATTTATAGTACAATCAAATGCATCTGAAATTATTGCAGCTTAAAAGGAACGGGGCGTTCATATGATTTTTAATTATCTTGAATAATAAAAGTTGATTAATCTTCTATCTCTCTCTCTGTACTGATTAATCTTCTATCGACAAGTGATAATATAATAAAATAATCGTAAGATTCATTTAGGATTTGTTTTTTAAAATGTACAATTTTAATCAATTTATTTTGAACAGTTTCTAATCGGTTAATATATGTTTTATAATATGGATTCCAAATAGTAGAAGCGTATTCAAGTATAGGTCTAACAAAATAATTGTACAAAAGTATCAAAGACTTAAGGGTAAAAAACTCATATTGTTTTTCTATTACGACAGTACGTAACATCCTCATGAATCGCAATTTTTTAAAACATTGCGTTCTGAGTTGCGTAAATTAAGGAAGCGCCGTATTAGACAGAAAATAAAAATAATCGCGAGTAGGTATGAGTGAGAATTGAGTCCATAAAAGTAGCGTTTACCATCGCCTAATGAAAAGTACTACAATATTATTATTAAAGCGACGTATAAATATATTTACCTGAAAACTCAACATTTGAGTCATCATAATATAAGGTAACGGCGACACACTAGCCCCATATATAGTGACGGCTAGGACCATAGCAGTGACAGGTAGCCACGCTGGTACGTCAGTACCGCTCTTTTGTACTAACATTAGTACCGCTATAAGAATCATTGAAATCGCTGTTATTAGAAAACCTGAGAATAAGAGAATCTGAAACAAATATATTTTGTTTCGTTATTATAATATATCAACAAACAACTTCACATTGAGAATCTTTTTTGTTTGAACCGATTTAAATAATACAAACAATAAATGTAAGGTAAGTTTGCTAAAATGCAATAGCATTTAAATTGCATTTAAATCGGTTCAGCGGTTTCTGACCTAGCATCTAAAGCGCACAGACAAACTGACAAGCCGAATAATAAATTAAAAGTCATTGTTATTGATAACCGCCTCCATTAACGATTTTCCTTAAATATCTTCTATGTACAGACAGTGATGAGATGCAATTTTATTATATTTATAGATTCCCAGGCTTATCAAAAGCTCAAATAGTTTACAAGTAACCTACAAGGAGTTCAATTATTCAGGTTCTGGCTACGACATCAGACCATCTCGATGATACTACTGTTGCCTAAGCTCATGTCTGACAAATGTTATAAGCAGGTAAAATTCAGTTTCATACTGTTCTTTTATTACATAGTTACAAGTCGACCAAATTAAAACATATTAAAAACATAGAACAGGCAACATTTCCAATACTGAGAATATAACTGAGAATGGATTACTGCTCGATAAATTTTCTATACGACGTATACAGACTTCACACGGCTGAAGACGTTGAAGATAAAAATATAAAATAAATTGTCGGATTACCTTTCGTCCACATCTTTCAATAATGCCGGCCAATGACAGAGTACCAATTATCATGATAATAGGAAAGACCAATGTTTGTGTGTCCGGATTGATTTCGAATTTAACTCCAGTAGATATGAGGATGGCTGATGCATAGGTCAGAATAGCATATGCTCCATTTAAAGCGAAGAAGAAGAAAGTTCCCATTATAAGAAAGAATGCTCGTCTCCATGATTTG
The DNA here is from genome assembly GCA_018249775.1 of Heliconius hecalesia formosus. Lineage (NCBI taxonomy): Eukaryota > Metazoa > Arthropoda > Insecta > Lepidoptera > Nymphalidae > Heliconius > Heliconius hecalesia. Next base: position 9,084 of record DWMY01003085.1, read on the forward strand.
TCTCTCACTGAAATCAAGTAGTAAAATCAAATATATTTTTTTACGTTTATACTGTAGCTGGTAGGCAGTATAGTAAAACAACAAGCTCACGACCAAGACTGATTTATTCCTTATAACACGTATTAACTTGTTTTAGAAAGGTAGAATATCTTACATTTATTAATATATATAAGGCAGAACAGCTTTAATACTTTCCAGTTTCCTAAATATATGTTGGGTACTAAATTTCAAATATGAAGGCAGAATATAATTTGCTGTATATATTAAGCATTTTTACAAAGAATAATTGTTAATTTTGTTGTTTTCTGTTACTTCCCAAAATACTTACAAATAGTGGCAATTGTTAAATTAGGTAAAGATTTGAAACGATCCTCTTCCGCTTTCATGTTTTCGACTATGCATTGAACAATCTTGTCATTTTTTTCTAGACCTCTAAGGAAAGCAATAGTCTTCGCTGCTTCCTGAAAAGTGAAATGTTACATAAAAGTTTTATTGTATAAAAAATACAGAAATCCAGATAACCTTAGCTCAGACCCAACTTCTGCATAATAAGCCTAACGACGACGACGACGACGTCTAGGCGACGGAAACTACCTACTAGTTTCCGTCGCCGTCCTGGCGTTTGGACTCTCCAAATTTAAAAATATTGTGTGTTGAAATGCCCCATGATAGATGCATCAAACAAATTATAATAAAGCGTAGAGCATATATAAAAATATCTCAAAGGAAAGTTAAATAATTTGGTAAATACTTAAGTATAATAATAATAATACTTAATAAAATTGGACTTACATTAATTTGCCCTCTTTTCACTAAATAGGCAGGAGATTCAGGTGCCTTTAGCAAAAGCAGAGAGATAAGAATAGATGCTCCCAACACAGTTATAATAACCGTATAATAATCTAAAAAGGCTCCTAATATGTATATTAATAACAGGCCAGTAGTTTGTAGGAGTTGAGGCAATGTACCGAGAATTCCTCTAATATCATCTTGGCTTATCTCTTTCACGTACATGGGCACAACGTTAAAGCATCCTCCAGCTGCCAATCCTGAGAAGAGTCTTGCAATGATCAAAGACGTGGTAGAGGAGTAGGAGAGTTTAATTATCCAAGAAATCTGCAAAGATTTATTTAAAAGTTATAATAATATTTAATCGATCTTACTATTATTTGGCTTTACGCTGTATCTCTCATAAATCAAGGGAGGAAGAGAAAATTTACAGTTACGACACTTTATTCCACATCTACGGCCCAATTTTCATGCTTTTATGTGAGGAGTGTCAAAAAGCGAAGAAATGAAAGTACCTAATTTATTTGACCAAGCAAGCCAATCGAATCCAAAGAAGTCGCGTTACAGTAAAGTCAGATGCTGCACTGTTTCAGCAAGAAGGGTGTTCGAGAAAAATTATACTTTTAACGATTAATAATTTTAATTTTTTAAATTATTTTTTTTATGGTTCTTATAATTTAGTTTTAAACTATCTTGTCAAAGGATACTTCTTTTATTAATCTCTATTATATAATAAGACAGTAAAAATATTTTGTCTGTACATTTAGTAATTTTGACTGAAATGGATAGAGGGACACTTAACAAGACTAATAGAAAGCAAAAAGATTTTTTTTGAATTTCTTGTCTGTCTGTC
>DWMY01003086.1:0-10725 GCA_018249775.1 Heliconius hecalesia formosus
AGTTTTCATTGGACGATAGAAAAAGCCTATCACAAAACTACATGAATTCTAGTTTTGTAACTGTTTTTTAAATTATTTTTTCTTGTCAACATTTTAAGTTGATATCTTTCAACAAATCGAATTTACAACTATGCTGTGGCGTTTTCACTAGTTTGTAGTTGAATTCTAGTTTTATACTAGGCTATTTGCAATAAATCTGTTCATATTTTATAAAAAATCAAAATGTTTCCACGTCTGAGCATAATATTTAATATTTTTAAAATGACTTTACTATTCGAAGAATTTACGAAACGAACGCCCTTTAACTTTTTACAAAACATGAAAATTTGAACCTAGCGTGGTTTGAACCCGCGCCTCTTGGAAACCGTCCAACACCTCTGACCCACTAAGCCATACCTTCTTATCAGGTGACGTCGAAATTCTTATATGCTTGTTATAACTTATTATTGTTAGAGATTTTTACAAATTTTCGCTACGTTAAGATAATTAATTACTTAGAATTAGATAATTTTTAGAAAAGAAAAATACTTTTAATCAGTTGTAACAAGAATTTCGACGTAGCCCGATGAGAACGGGTCCAGTTGGTCAGAGTGCTTGAACGTTTTTCAAGAGGCGCGGATTGAAATACCGCTACGTTAATTTATCATATATATATGTTTTCTAATAAGTATGTTTCTTTCCTAATTTTAGAATAACACTTTGAAATTGTAAAACGACTCTCTTTTTTCTGTTCAATTGTTTTTTTGACGTTATATCTATTGTTTAAATGATCAGAAACTATTTTAGAAATCTTTGAACTCGCTCTGATTTTTATTTGTAAAAAAAAATGATCGGGGAAGTTAGCAGATATTTTTTTCAAATAAATTTTTTAGGCGTAAAAACGTCAGAATTATTTTAAAACCTATAAAAAGCTATCAGGAACTATAGAACTCACCTGCATGTGAAGAGCTCTGCTAAGTTCATAGATATGATCAAACGCTAATCATTCTCTTTGTAGAATCTGTATTTTATAATCAGAATAGGATTCTAATATTGATATCAATTTGGTAATGCAATATATTTTTGAAGACATAAAATATCAGCTTCTCGCTGTATTCTGCTTATAGCAGAGTAGGCAGAGGGAGCCACGTGTTAAGAAAGTTTGTTACGTTAATGTCTTTTTAAAGAAAATTATGTTATACAATATTAAAATATTGCTACCAAAAGTAAAAAATGTATTTGGAATTGAACATTTTATTGTAATTAATTTTTTTTTTTAAATTACATACATAAATAGATACCACTTTCGTCTGTCGCTGTGCAGCGGTTCCAGCTAACTCTAAGCACCACTGTTATGGATTCGATTCTCACTTTGGAATTCATAATTACCATTACCAGAAAAACTGATCCAAAACACATTTTCCTTCAATAATTATACTACACATAGTATAACACTCGGTACAATTGTTTGTATGTACATATTTCTACTAATTTAACATTGATTAAATCCTAATTGTCGATTCTGTGTAAGGACAACAAATTAACATCTAGACTTAAGAGTAATTAACAGTTGAAGTTCGAGCATTAGTTTAGTTAACTAAAACAACCAGACTTCAGTCTAGTTCGGTTAGTGTAGCGTTTAAAGCGTAATTAAATGTTAGTTTTATACTGGAATACCAGCATCTCGATTTCGATGAACTGGAGTGAAATAAATACATTGCAGATGTTGTTTGGTGGTTGCGAGTAGTAGTAGTAGAGGATATTGAGGCCGTTTTGGCTCAGTTTTGTACAGTGTACACTACCACATTTGTAGGTTCGATTCCCACTTGAGGGAATATATTATTATATATTAAATGGCGTGTTGATTGGCGGAATTCAACGCCGCGCTTTGCCTTCCAACCAGAGAGAGGAAATAAAAGCATTAAATATTGAATTTCCTCGAGTGGGTACCCACAACCTGTCGTAAAAAGTTTACAAAGTTGTTCGTGCCCCTACGCCACGCCTGGCCTTAAATAGATAAAGAAGAAACAGAAAAAGAATTTCGATTCGAACCAGTACTTCGTGAGATAAGAGCGTTCAATAAAACAAACTCTTAAGCTTTATAATATTAGGATAGTATCTAATATAGATATCAATTAAACTAGCAAGCATAACTAAAAAATATAGGACAGAGTGTATTTACACCGCGTTCCATCTGCCTATCCTGCTACCTATATATCGTTGCGCAATGAAACAGCGTCTGACTATATGTACGGTAGTTGTGGGTTCGTTGCCTGCTCGGTGAAATAATTATAATTAAATTATTTTCATTTTCCCGCTCTGGCGTACACAAGAATGGCGTAAAGTTTCAACAATCCACGCTCAATGTCTTGAAACTTGAGCGTAAAGTTAGTACTTACTATATACGGAAGAAAACGTACAACTGAAAGAAATGAAAGAAGAACAGGCAAAAGAAATAAATCATATAATATTCTAAAAAGTGAAGTCAGCGAGACATTCCGAGCTAGCTGTTGTATGTGATTTTATTAAAAGTTATTGTATTGCCACTGTTCTCTTAGCCGCTCGGGGGCAGCTCGGAGTATGGCAGTATCATTGTTTTACTGTGGGTAGTCCGTGATCCCATGATACTTGCACTTTACTACTAAAGGAGATGAAAAAGAAATGTTTTTTTTCTTCTTATTACCAAACTGCAGTGAAGCCCAAAGGGAGGATTACGTTTTTAGCGCGTTTGTGTGTTTGTTGTTTTGTTCCCTTGTGACTATTAAACTAGTTAACCGATTCTGATAAATGACACGTCCCATCGTTGGATTTGTCTTTATGGTGCAAAATTTCACAAATAATGTGGATCGTTAGTACAATTATAAAATTATGTATATTGAAACTTTATTTCGATCTCACACATAGGCGTTAAAAAAATAATGACTATTTAAAGTACCATTATACTAAACACCACCAAAGTATGACAAAAAACCACTCTCAGAGAAAAATTCTTCAAATTTACCAGCAAAATTAGATAATAGAAATAGGCGGTTCATTAAAACTTTAGCGCGATCCACAAAGAGTGAATCCAATGAATATGAAAAATGGCACAATTACGTTCACAAAGAGAAGTCTAGATGATCTCTTAATAATAGAATAGTAGAAAGTAAGATCTTTTATTAAATAAATTATATTTTTACAATTGACTGACTTTAAAAAAAATGTTTTGTTCAAAACTTTTTTTTAATAAACTTTAAAAAAACATTTAAATATTTTAGTGTAAATTTGTATCTTTCTTGAAATCTTGCCTATTGCCTTGCCTAACTCAGTTGCAAGGGTTCTAAGTATAAAAGAGGATTATGGGTTCCATTCTCGTTATATACAATGCCTATTGAAGGTATATATGTAGATATATTTTTTAGTCAAAAGCGGTAGTTTTTGAGAAATTTACGAAATTTATATTATATTTTAGTAATTACATAAATCCAAGACTATATTTAAATTCTTATAAAACAAGTATGCCAAATCTCAAGAAAAAAAATTAAAAACGATTGCTATAACTTGAATGAAATTTTTAATCTGGTGTCGAGGCGAAGTGTGGCATTGAGTTTCGCCACTCAGCACGCAATACCTCCAGAATTCTATGGAAAGTGAGGAGCAGAAGGGTCTTAATGATAACGGAATGCCTTAGCATAGCAGAGTGGTCTGTGCAGGGTACAGTGTGAAGCTGAAAAAAAGAAGTGGTTATTAATGTGTTTTTAGTAAATAAAAGTTTAACTCATCCAGTATTTAACTTTAATAGGTATAAGTATTTTGAATAAATCGAGGAATAAATAAAATATTTCATATTCCCAACTTGACATCCAGCCTTCAAGATCTGCATCTTTTCATAAGACGCTGGAAAGCGGCCTCAAAGAGATCTTTTCTATAACTTTTGATGGAGTTTACGCTCCGTCGCATTCATTTCATTTCACTTGAAATAGTTTTAATCCAAACTTATTCGACTATTTTGCTTTTAATCAAATGGTTTTCAAGTATTTTGAATGGTTTTTGAACGTTGCGGTCGTCGTGGTGGTGTAGATTCGAAATTTAGCAATTTGATATTAAAAATATTTTTGTAATTTCGTTGCATTTTTGATTCTACCGAAAATGAATTTTAATTTACAGATTATATAAAAATGGAACATAATAATAACGAATACTAGTAGTTTTTGCAAAAAAACATACAATTTGATAATTAAAGTAATAGATGATCAAAAAAGCTCGAGGACTCCATTTCTTGTACGGAACTCTCGGTGGGCGAGCCCAACTCGCGCTTGCCCAGTTTTTCTATGTATAAGGAATATCTATAATGAAATTAAGTAGAGTAGAGGCAACGTAGGATCCAAAAAAGAACCGATTTAATCATAAAGCTTTATTAAAATTAATTCATAATTAAACAAGTGAGACTTACTCAAAGTTGGAGACAAGTATGATTTTATTTATTACATATAATTTTAATATTATTTAAAACAATGCGTGAAAAATTATGCGATGGTTCATATAACTGATTATAATAATTTGAAGATCTCTATGATAAGTGTAGGAAATGTTGTGGGAAGCCTTGGTCGGCGATTACTGGGTTGTATGGGAAATCAGAGGATTAAGGAGAATTAACATATTTATGTACATGGATGTAAAATATGACGTAAACATTTCAAAGATTTGTTAATTATCTGAGGCACTCACCGGACCATAATTTCTATAAAGCAGCCAATACCTCGTGCCACCAGGTTTAACTTTAACGTAGGTCCAGATATTTAGAATTTTTAAAGATATTTTTTCACTGATCCCCACTAATGTATTTATTATAGCAATCAATGTCCAAACGTGTACAACGCAAAATGAGTTTTAATATTTTTGAAAACGACGTCTAAGGTTTGTTTTTATTTTAAAAAGTGCTTTAAGGTACAATTAAACCAGGGTGAGTGTCAAGATTTTTTCTCTTTCTCCGAATAACATGTATGCTTACATGCATGCATACATGCATGCATACATGCATACATGCATACATAAATCGTAACAAGCGTATAAGAATTTTAACATAGCTTCATAAAAACTAATTATGGTTTACTTGTCGGTCGGTCCAAAAGGCGCAGTTTCAAGTCCAGCTAGGTTCTAGATTTCGCATGTTTTCTAAAAATATTAAACATCATTTCACCGTTTCCTCGGAGAGTGGGGTAGGTTCCCTCTGCCTACCCTGCTGTGTGCGGGATAAAGCGTGAAGCTGATTTTCATTACCATTTCACCGAGGTTTTTCTGCTTTAGCAGTGTTTCGGTCTTTGACATTGCTTATATATCTATATAAAAAATTCGTAAATTATAATAAAAACTTAATTCATATTTATGTAATCATGATAAAATTGTTTTTTTATCAGGTATCATCATAATAAACTTTGGTCCTATTTGACGTTTGCCTCCTTCCTCTATTTTAGTGTCAATTGGCTCTGCACCGTTTGAATATTCAAAAATATTACCTAAACAGAAAAAATATAATATTTTTCATTCAAGTGAATGTTATTTTTTTTTCCAAAAACAGTCTCTAGTTGTTTTACATTTCTTAACCAACTACTTTTATAAGTATATATTTTTATTGCTTTATTCTCTACATATCAGAGTAAGTAGACCTAAACACCGATTGGCCTTATATAGGACCCAGGTTTGGCCTCATATGGAGTACTGTTCTCATCTCTGGGCTGGTGCACCTCAGTATCATCTTGAACCATTTGATTGCATACAACATAGAGCTATTCGAATCATTGGGGACCCAATGATCTGTGAAAGCCTTGATACTTTGGCTTTGCCTAGAGACGTCTCCTCGCTGTGCGTTCTCTATCGCATTTATCATGGGGAGTGTTCTGAAGAACTGTTTGACCTGTTACCTGCCGCCGAATTTTCTAAACGCACATTACGTCATAAACTAAAATATCATCCACACCACCTGGATACGTGGCAATCTACTACTATGCGGTTTCGTAGGAACCTCCCTTTACGCGCCACGGAACTGTGGAATGGACTACCCGCGGCAGTGTTTCCAGGTCGATATGATATGGGTACCTTCAAAAAGCGCGTCTATCTCCACCTTAAAGGCCGGCAACGCGCCTTTAGCTCCTCTGGTGTTGCACGGGGTCGTAGGCGGCGGTAATCACTTACTATGGTGACCCGAACGCTCGTTTGCCTTGTCCTTTTCCATAAAAAAAAAAGTAGGCATAACTTACTTTGAAGATAGTTTCCCCCAAGTGGACGGCAAACTTATAACCATCGCGCTCACAATCATAAGCTATTCCACTACGCCACGATGTTATATGGATGAGTAGCTTTTTTTAGCTTCGAGTTATATGCTACACATAGTCGGAAAGAGCCTAGTGTTAAGACACTCTGAATTATAAGTAAGGTAATATTCATCAATAAAAATGTCATTTATATACAAAATGTTTTGAATGTATTGAATTTTATTATAAAAACTCGAGTAATAATATTTCAAATAGATCTTCTTAGACGCCATCGTAGCCTAACTAATGATTGAACATGCACACATCCGATTACATATAATATCTCAATAAAATGTAATTGAATGTTTTTATTTCTTGTTTAAAAAAATATTTATTTTAATATACTAGTTGAAAAATATTAAACCGACTTTGAATACCTATTAATTTAAGTGATTTAGGTCTAGATACATTATACAGGGTGGAAGTGTCAGAAACCTTTTAAACGAAACCATCTTATAAAAGCCTAATACAATTATTATTATTTTTTTCCCAAAAATGAAGAAGTGATTTTTTCAACCAAAATAAATAATAAAATTAATGTTGTGATATAAAACGCTATTTGTCCAGAACGACGCACGCACACATAAACCTATCAAAGAGAAACCGCCACATACGCCTCATTCCGAAATCGAGTCGTAGGTATTGGTGACAAAGTTCAAAGTTGATTAACCTTTAGTAGAAGTTTTGTAGTAGTATGTGGTTGCGTTATTGGTATCTATGCGTAACTGCGTCACACGAAATACAAGTATGGACAAACATCGTGAAAAAAATCCTACGTCTAAACTTTTGAGGTATCTTGATTAATTTCTTTAGGTATAGGTTTAAAATATTTTACCCTATATGCTGCCATGAGCGCTGACTCTTTCGACCTGTATGTCCCCTCCGGACTCCAGAAATAAGTGGATACAAACCGATTTAAATGAAACTCAAGTACTTCCTAAGTTGGAATAAACATCACTTAAATGAAAAGAGGTTTCGATGTCTCGCTTAGTTTCCGAGAAATTTAGGGACAAATATACAAACGAATGTTTGTTTATGCTCTTAATAATGAATTATCATATTCAAATATTATTCCTACATTATACACACAGGTCAAACCGATAACTTTTGTTTTGTAATAATAATTGATTTTTACAAAAAAATATATATATTAAGAAAAGGAAAAATAAAAAAAATATTGTAGTTACATAATATAAATATCATCCAAGAAAATGTGCAAAGTAACAGTTTTTCCATATTCGATTTAAAAAGGAAATGTTAAAATGTAAAAATATTATGAAAAGTCTGAAACAGTCTCCGTTTCGGTATTGAAAACGTATTTTACACATTTCGATCGTACAAATTGTTTTATTTCATTTTACAATTGACATTTTCTGCAACCTTGTAAATGATATGAAAAATATATTTTTGAGGCCAGTCGTGGCGCAGGGGCACAAAGTGTCGACTAACAGTACACAGTAAATCGACTGTTTGTGGGTTCGATCCCCACTCGAGGAGATGAAATATTTACTTAAATTTATATATCCATTTCTTCGCTCTGGTGTCGAGGCAAAGCGCGGCGTTGAGTTCTGCCACTCAACACGCAATGCCTCCAGAATTCGGCAGAAAGTGGGGAACGGAGTGTCTTAATACTAGGTTCCCTCTGCCTACCCCGCTGTGTGTGGGATATAGCGTGAAGCTGATTTATTCTTATTTATTTTTTTATGTTTGAGAAAATGAATTATTGACATTTCGATTATTTAAATGTGTTATAAACAAGATAAATAAAATAAAAAAAAAATTGAATAAAAGTCGAATTTAATATTTCAGAAGGGAAGAGATTGTTTGGTTGAACATGCTAATCGTGCTAATTTAGAATTCAGGATTTTATTCGTGAGTAAATAAAAACCATACATGAATAAATAAAACTATCACCTTCTGTTGTGCAGCTTTCACACAACGTCTCAGTGATTGCGGAAATTGAGGAACAAAGTGTCTTAACATTAAATGATCCAAAACGCATGTTGCAAAAATAATTTAAAGACACTCAGTAGAATTGAATGTATGTATCTATTTCTACTAATTTAACATCAATTAAATCCTAATTGACAATTCTGTGTAAGGACGACAAGTTAACATCTGGATCTAGGAGTAATTAACAGTTGAAGTTCGAACATTGGTTTAGCTAACTAAAACAACCAGACTCCAGTCTAGTTCGGTTAGTGTAGCGTTTAAAGCGTAATTAAATGTTAGTTTTATACTGGAATACCAGCATCTCGATTTCGATGAACTGGAGTGGAATAAATGTATTGCAGATATTGTTTGGTGGTTGCGAGTTCTATTTAATCAATATAAATTATAATAAAGTACCTTGAAGCCGTCGTGGAGAGAGGCAGAAAGGGTGAAAATCCGACGTTCGGGTTCGATTCTCACTCAGAATAATAATTATTATTTATTAATATTTCCATTTCATCACTCTGGTAACATGGCCGAAAATTCGGCAGAAAGCGAGAACGTCGGTATCACTTTCTACCTCGTTATGCTTAAAAAACGTGCAACTGCAAAGAACAACACATTAAAAATAAACATAAAACTAAATAGCATTACTTGCGTATTTTTACATGCAAAAGAAATTATAATATTCTAAAAGGAGACATTCAGAGCGAGCTGTTGTGTGTGATTTAATTAAAAGTTAATATATCGGCACTGTTCTCTTAGCCGCTCGAGGGCAGCTCGGAATATGGCAGTATCATTGTTTAGTACTGTATGTAGTCCCTGGTCCAGAAAGTTAAGAAAAAGAAATGAGTTTTTTTTTCTTATTACCCGATTGACACAAACATAAGTATGTATCTTCGTCCTTTTGTTCCCTTGTAACTTTTAAACTAGTGCGTCGATTCTAATGTCTTGGCGCCGCGAGTTGTACTGAATTTTATTAATTTAGTTTATGCAGTCTCGTTTTTGTTTTCTTTATAATTCACTTGTTTCTATATTGTTTTTTTTTTGTCAGGTATCTCTCCTCGCTTTGTGGAATGATGATTTTATTTCAATTATCTATCTATCGTATAAAATTCGAATGTATTGTGCATCTTTTGATAAAATGTTTCATAGAGGCGGATCGAGCTCGCAAATTCAAATTTATAAAATTTTTATTCAAATAGACTACTGTAAGTACTTTTGAATCATCGAATGAACAGAATGAGAACAACGCACAAGAAACTCAACAGTTGCTTTTTCAATGTCTCAAACAAGGCTGTAGGCACCTTGATCGGCAAAGTGCGAGCCGAGGTTAGTCAGTATTCGCTTTTACGTAAAAGTGGCTACCAAGTTCTACAGCTGCAGTATCACTAACTATAGCCTAGGCTATGTCGTTAGCTTATCAAGCCACGCTTGATCGTTCCTTATCTTAGTGTTGTATTAGAGTTTAATAAGAATTTCACTATAATTAAAACTATTTACAGATCATACTAAGGTTATATGCCAAATGAATCATATTTCATTCTGCTAGTAATACTTTAAATGTGAATATTTGTGTGTTTGTTGTACTTTACAGGTGAACTACTGAACGGATTTAAATGAAACTTTACAGCTCCCTCCGCCTACCCTACTGTGAGCTGGATATAGCGTGAAGCTAATTTACAGTAATATAGCTTGTATATCCGAATAACACATATGTTACAATTTATGTAAAAAAATATATGATTTGACAATGCCTTTTTTAGATACCATCATGCTAACTAATCTTAAATATGATAAAGAACAATCTTAAGGAAATATTCTTCAAATTTACCAGAAAAATTAGATAATAGAAATAGGCGGTTCGTTAAAACTATAGCGCGATCCAAAAAGAGTGAATCCAATGAATATGAAAAATGGCACAATTACGTTCACAAATAGAAGTCTAGATGATCTCTTAATAATAGAATGGTAGAAAGTAAGACCTTTTATTAAATAAATTATATTTTATACAATTTGTCGACCTTAAAAACGTTTAAAAATAACCTAGTGGCAATTAATTATAATTTTTTGTCGTAAATAGTAAGTATATATGTCAACAAGTCTTAAAAACATTTTAATCGCAACAGTTTGCAATAGGCACGGGTTCGAGTCTTGCTATGTTAACATTTGTATTTGTTCTTAATATTTTATTTTACAGTAAAAAAAATATATATACTAATTAATTTCCCATCCACTATTTAAGTCTAAAATAAGTATTTTGAAAGGCACGAGGATTTAATAAAATATTTCATATTCCCAACTTGACATCCAGCTTTCAAGATCTGCATCTTTTCATAAGACGCTGGGAAGCGGCCTCAAAGAGATCTTTTCTATAAACTTTTGATGGAGTTTACGCTCCGTCGCATTCATTTCATTTCACTAGAAATAGTTTTAATCCAAACTTATCTGATTATTTTGCTTTTAATCAAATGGTTTCCAAATATTTTATTTTAATGGTTTTTATACCTTGAATATGCCATGG
>DWMY01003087.1:0-10724 GCA_018249775.1 Heliconius hecalesia formosus
GTATTTTTTAGTTCGAAACAATCAAAACTTCTTATTGAAATTACGATAATGTCATAAAAAAATCATATTAGAAGTCATTATAGTTGTCAATCAATTCTGCTTATTAAATCAATAATCATGTATTTTAGGCGGGCGAAGCCGTGGGCGGGCCGCTAGTTATAAATATAAGAGCTTTTTTATTTTCTTCTGTTTTATTAGAGTAGTTAACGTATAATTAAAAAAAAATCACGAAACTAAAACATACAAATCTTATCACTTATATAACATTTCTTATATTATCACATCCATTTTGGTAATAATATGTACTTGTAAAATATAATGCGAGCTACACACGAAGGTGTAATTTTTAAATGACGACGATACCGATCCTTCACCTCAAAAACGTTGCGTGTCATACTTGTTTCATATCGAAATAAATAACATCTGATATTACGACGGATACGACACATTATAACATGATAAAATGTAATATTTCTTAGAACGAGTGAAATTGAAGGAACTGTTGAGTTCCGCTTCCCAATGGTTCTTAAATAGGCGGAAAATAAAATGTGGAGTGACTTCCCTCTGCCTACCCTGCTGTGTGCGGGATACAGCGTGAAGCTGAATATACTGTAGCTTTCATGTGTAGCTTCACCCACATCCTTAAATGGAAACTACTAAAAACAACTAAGAGTTTCCTTAACACATTCTACAGCCCGAGTTAATGGAAACCATGACATATAGCCAAGCCTATAGCTTTTATTGATAAATAGATTATTCAACACAAAAAATATATATTGTTAGCGTACTCGTGTAAAAGAGGGTAGATTTAGGTGGAAAATAACTATAAAAGCAGTGGAATTGTGTCAATCGGGGGCACTCGCTTGTGAGTGACGGCTCCTATTGGAAGGAAACTAGTGTGAAGTATTGTTAGTAGGTGATACATATAACTTATTGCAATTACATAGTATCCCTTTCCATATAGTTTATAATCATATAGACGATGTGTGTTTTTAACGTGTTTCTTTAAAAACGTTACCCGCTTCCGATTTCTAACAATATATATTTCAACTAGTAGTTTAGCCCGTTCAACCAAACAAATTCTTTAACTTTGTAATAAGAGTATTAATTTTTATAGTACTAAGAGAACTCAATACAGTTTATTTTATTTGAAAACGTTAAAATTGGCAGGCAGTGGTTCGTTCGCTTGTATCGTAATTTTTACTATATTTTCAATGATTACGGCATGTGGGTTAATGAAAGTAATAACCGTTACGCGAGCTTCTGTATGGTTATGACACGCTGCGCCGCGTTTTGCCTCGTTACCACAGCGAGAAAACTAAAAAAGCAAATATTTCATTTCCTCGAGTGGAAATCAAATCCACAACCTGTCGCGTTCACAGCTGTATGCTTGTGCTGCAGCGGCACGTCTAATATTTATATTAGACATTATATATTTCTTTACTCGATCTGATAGGATAAGTCATAAAGTGCAGTGTTGAGTTCTGCCACTAATTACGCAATATTTCGAAATTGGATGAAAACTGTGGAACCGAGAATATGTTAATGTTTTATATGCAAAAATAAGATTATTTTACTTTATGTAATTTTATATTTCATGTTGTCTATAAATCACATTTGGATAAATGAATAAATTTATTTCACAAGATTTTTTTAAGTAATTTTTGAAACTATTTCAAAATCATAAATAGAATAAGTATATATGCTATTTTTCAACCACACGTTTCATCACTTACATAGCAGGGTGGGCCACTGAACCTAATGTCAATACGAGTCACAGTTTTTTTGCCAGAGAGGGGAACTGAATATAATTAATTGTCCTAGTCGTATTCGAATCCATACTTGTCGCAGTATATAGTCAAACGCTGTTCCACTGCGCCACGACGACTTTAACATACAAACGAAATAAAAAAAATTGGAAGTATATATAAAAATAAATAAATAAATTGAGGCAAAAGCACGGCGTAGAGTTTCGCTACTCCACACGCAACATCGAAAAAATTCGGCAGAGAGTGTGAAACGTAGTGTCTTAAAACTAGGTTGCCTCTGCCTAGCTAGCTCTATACGGGATACAGCATCAACTTGATTTTATTTTTAAATAAATAAATAAAAATATAAATGTTACATTAGCTTTAGCTTTATACCGTCAGTAGGTTAATATAACGAATACGATCATCGTTACGCGAGCGTGTGCGGTTATGACACGCGCTACAAACCTAAATTTGTGATCCGCATTTTACTTCTATTTAAAATACGTTTATTTACTTATTATAAATCGCTAAAGGCTGACTATAAACTGAGTGTTGGTTCGATTTCTTTTCAGAGATATGATTTATTTTATTTTTCTCACTCTGGTTACTAGACAAAGAGCGGCGTTGAGTTAAGCAATAAGCGTCTCCAAAATTGGATATTCAATTACCATTTAGGCTTAATAAATAAATAAACTAATAAATAAATACGTTCGAATCTCACAGATTAAAATAATAAATTTACATTTGTTAAAAGACTAAAGTAAATATTATAATTTACTATATTTAAAATTAAAACTTCAAGTTAACCTTTCATAATACTGGTTTGACACGGAAGTGTTTTATAAGTTTTATATTTACAAAATTGTTTAAAAAAATAAATTAACTACGAATAGTAGGCATTTAGAAATTCAACTTTAAGTTTGTTTAACGTAAACGTAACGTTCTTGTTTGAATATTTTGACTGCGTATATGCCTATAATTAAATATAACCTAAAAATTATATTATTTTATTTCGTCAAAATTATATATTTTTTCTAAAGATAACGTTCATTTATCAGAGATATATACTAAAATTTGTAGATGCCGCAGCGTGTTCAGTCAAGTAAAAAAAAACCCAGACAAGCACGAGTCGGGCTCACCCACCGAGGTTTCCGTACAAATTTTGGAAGTTTATTTTTTTTTCTGAAATTAAATTTAAAGCCCTTTCATCTGATACCTTACTTGAACTAGCGGCTTTAATAATATTTGCCCCCCCTTTTAAGGCTAATATTTTTTAGGATTTAATCACAATTGTTTATTTTTTAGATTTTTCCTTGAACTAGTACAATCTGCAGATGCTAGCTGCTAAATTATATAATTCTAGCTCAACAGGAAGCGCCCTATTAATTTTGATTGCTTTGATAGTGTCGAAATACGAGTTTTTTGCAATATAAGCGGCCATTTCTTTTTTTTGACTTAGTGTAAAATATTTTTTTTGATTTTGATGGGATTCTGATGGGGTACATAATTACGTACTTGAACTAAACGAGCGCGTTGATGTCTTTTATTAGGAGAAAAAGTAAAGTGTTACAGTAATTACCTGCTATTTATTGGAAGATATTTTTTTATATATAGAATATAGAAAACTGAATATTTTAGCGACCGCGATAAATTAGATAACATAATTTTAAAATAATAAATACAAATATAAAAACATAGATTATGGTGCTATTCATTTATACTTTATAAAAATGGAAAATGAGATCAATTTCATCACTCTTTAATATAAAATTTTAAATTATGCATGCGAATTATGTCAAGAGGTCATTTACTTAATTGACATATATATATTATGTACGTACCTGTACTTCATAATTTTTGTTCAATTGCTTGAATTTCATAATGCTAATAATACACGAACACGATCCCACGTTTGTATGAAACACTTACTTGTAGTTATGTAAAAACATTTTAAAACAGACGTACATACATACATATATAATTACATATACATACATACGTATATGGAACTGTAACAACTGCACTGCTTATTATCTATTGTGATTATTGCAAGAGTGTGTAAATTTACTTTTTATGTGGGATATTAAGAGATGGGTAAAGCAGCTTCTTATGAATAAAAACTTCTGTGATATTATTATTTAACAATAAGGTGGTTAAATACTTAAAAGGAATAAAGTAACCTTTCCCAAGAGAATTATATTATTTTCAGATGTAAGAAAATGAGATAAAATAAAGATACAAATTATGAAAACTTCAGTACATTATATTTGTAATCGATACGTAGGTTTTTCTTCAATGTCTTTGTTAAATAGGACAATGGGTTAAGCTATTTATTTTATGAATTATTTCAACAGTCAAAACTTTTGGACGTTGAATGCTGAAATTTGTTAAAACACTAACTTTTTCATGATTTATGCATATATTTTTTTATAGTTTCGCATATAGCACCACCTATATAGTGAACCTCGTATTGGACACCTCGTTTCTTTCCAGACCAATTTTAGAGACCTTGCGTGTTCAATGATGTATTTCAACGTCTCGCTTCATCTTGTTACCAGTACCAGTTGCTACCAGTGGGAGTCATATCCACAACCGCCGCGTTTATAGTCATACGCTTTGCCACTGCACCACGACGGCTTTTTAAAGTCACCACTTATAAATAATCATTTTTTTTATTTAATGAAAATAGTAGGTCCATCCCAACTTCATAATGACATGAAAAAATAGGGCATTTTCGGTGTAGAAGAACCTACTTAGAGTTCCGAATCTTTATAGGAAAAAAGGTACCCTTATAAGATCACTTCGTTATCCGTCTGTCTGTCTGTTAATATAGCCTTTATCTAAGGAACGCTTAGAGTCGTCTCGAGTCCCGTCGTATCGAGTTGAATGGGCGTTTTTATCGAAAAAAAGTGTATTTCGACATTATCAAGGGAATTAAAATTAATAGGGTGCTTCCGGTTAAGCTAGAATTATGAAATTTGAAAGCTAGCATCTACAGGTACTACTAGTTCAGAAAAAAAAACAAAATACTAGCTATAAAAGGGGGACAAAAATTTATATTAAAGCTGCTAGTTCAAATAAGGCATCAGATGAAAGTGCTCTGGCTAAGCTAAGCTTGAATTTCAGAAAAAAAGCTTGAGACTTCCAATTTTTGTACGGAACTGTCAGTGGGCGGGCCAGACTTGCGCTTTGATTTTTAATAATTTTCCTTTCAAATTAACATAGTAAAACATGACATTAACACGTAATTAGCGTTTTACGTTAATTTAACGACCCGTCGTCTCGCTTCTAGTAGGTACTTTGACTAATTGCTTAACGAATTCTAGGCAGCTTTGAGCATATATTAGTGAAATTCCCACGTGTTCAATGTATTTGTGGACATAGGTTAAGGTCTTCACGCGCGGATGGAAAGGCTAATTGATACTAGTATCATTGTAAATTTCGCCTTTGTGTTTCATTAATAAAGTTTTCAGTGAATTATGCTTTTTTTTAAATTTTACGTTTTATCCCGCTCGTAGCAGGGTAGGCATAGGGAGCTAAGTGTTAAGGCACTCCGTTGCATATTTTTAACTGAATTCTGGAGGCATTGCATGTTGAATGGTGAAAATCAACGATGGACTTTGCCTCGACATCAAAGTGAAATGAAAATATTAAATGTATTTTGACTTTGATTTTGAAATTATATGTTAAGCCATTTTATATCTTATTTAAGATTTATTCAGATTAAAAAAAAAACACATTGTTATGTTTACACAAAAAAATGTAGTTAATTGCTCTTATCTGTTTAATAATTAATAATAACATTTATTTGTAAATTGGGTTACACTTTTCATAGTCTACTAAAATTAAGGTGATTCTTAAACAATATTTTTCTTTAGAAGGTAATTTTGTTGTTTAGGAGTAAATTGGCAAATTGAATTAGTTTTTTTTTTCAGTAAAATACATCCCAACTTTACTAGGAAAGCCTATGTTTATAAAAGGCTACGTTCCTTTCTACAACACACGCAAAGCATGCCGCTGAATTCCGGCACTCAACAAGCAATGCCTTCAGAGTTCGGCGGAAGGTGGGGAACGTAAAGGTCTTAATGATGACGGTGTGTAGACATTAGGTTCCCATGTTCCCTCTATCTACCCTGCTAAATGCACGATACAGCGCAAGGTAAAAAAATAATATAAGAAAAAATACCGGAAAGTCTAGGAGTAAACAATGTGGCGACTACAACTAGTGATAATATATATTGACAACATTCATAATAGTTAAGTCGTGTTCAATAATTATTAATAAAGGTCGATCGACACTAACATTTCTTAAATGGAAAGTGAAATTGTTCGAGTTTCTCGTAACGTCCTGTCGCATACCTCGCAGTCGTAGGCACGAGCCAGTTGTTGTGACATGTATAACCTAGGCCCACTCTGTCTATAACTTGAGATTGGTTTTGGCTATTTTTTAGCTTCAGACAGACAAAACCTGGGAACCTAGTGTTAACAGGTTCCTGTTAAAAGACTTCCGTTCTCCAATTTTCGTCGAATTCTGAAGCCATTGCATGTTGAGTGGCAGAACTCAGCGATTTGCATCGTTTCCCGATGCGAGGAAATGAAAATGTTAAATATTTTATTTCATCGAATGGGAATTGAACCCACAACCTGTCGTGTTTACAGTGGCACGTTTGTCCTGCGCCATGATGAAAAACATTTTCAATGTGATTATCCTGTCGTTAAGGATTATTGATATTATTATACTAATAATTTTTTTAACTATTACTGTATTAACGTAAGTTTATTATTGTGTTTTGTGTTTCATCCCTTCAGTCCTTCTGTCAACTGTTTCGTGAGAGATTTAAATTAAATACCGTTTTATATCAAAAGTATG
The DNA here is from genome assembly GCA_018249775.1 of Heliconius hecalesia formosus. Lineage (NCBI taxonomy): Eukaryota > Metazoa > Arthropoda > Insecta > Lepidoptera > Nymphalidae > Heliconius > Heliconius hecalesia. The sequence continues at coordinate 6,622 of DWMY01003087.1, forward strand.
TAAAAAAATGCATGACTCAATTGTTTAAATACTCAAATTAAAAAAAAAAAGTTTCGATTACAGCGAATCTATCAGTCACAGTTAAGAAATATCTACTTATATGAACAAAATGACTCACATCATTAATCTTATTTCACTTTCAATTCAATTTATCGACAGATCCTTTACACAACGGTTGTGCCATATCCTTCGGGTGTACTGAGTTAATATTCGCGGGGCGCGGAGTGTGGCAACGTCATACGTGCCAATCGTCATCTGCGTGAGTTTGTACCCTGACGGAATAACTTGAATATTCAAATTTAATTGAAATATCTAATTATACAACTAATGAGACAACAAAGATCTAATTATACAACAAAGAGTATAATAAGTTTTTTTTTGTGTCGTTGATTATAACTTATAGGGTTGACTTTTGAAACATATAGGGTGCACTATGTTTTAGATTCCTCGTTCATATTCATTCAAAGTCTCATAGATGATAAATACCAATACTGTGTATTTTTTGTCAAAAACAAATAAATAAAAAAAGAAACAGTATATATATAATAAAATTTCTGCCAAGGGAAGTAACCATTCTTACTAAACTTATTACATTGCCTTACGAAAACTACAAAATAAATATATAAAAAAACCAAATCATTAAAAACACACCGTGACACCAAAATCTACATATTTATTAATAAAAAAAAACTTAAATAAACGACACTATTTCACACCAACACAAACAAGCAGCACACGCACACACGCACAGCGGCTGGCATAAAAACAATTGCATAACCGTTAATTGCGTGTGACGTAACGCGCGTAGTTAGCGCACTCTACATAACGCCGTGTTGACAAATATTTCGGCAATCTTCAAATATTTACGAGAAACGCCACAAATCATAAGAATTATGAAAAAAAATCCTTTAAGTACGTGGTACGTGGTGGTCAAGTAGTTGTGGTATGCTATTACATCAGCTTCGCGCTGTATTCCGTTTATAGCAGGGAAGCGAAGAAGGACTAAGAGAATAAGACAATATTTTGTTCCTTTAATTTCGGTCAATATGATTTTTGAAAAAAAAATGTGACGTCTTTTCAGAAGTAATGTGGAATTTAAAAATAAATATAAGCTATATATTTTTTGTCCTTAACTTTAAAACCAAGCAATGTGTAGTTGCCATTAAATAAGTACACAACGGCTATATCTCGGGCATTACACGAGATGAACTCGGAAAATTTGAAACATTTTGAAAATATTAAATGAAATATTGAACATAGACGCTTGAAAATGTTAAAATATCTTTAAATAAATTATAATTGCGATATTTAAATAAACAACATAATATATATTTAGTGTAGAGATTAAATTACATAATTGTTTTACTGCAAGCGCGATTAAGAGAATAACTTTTATAGTAAATATTTAAAAGGAAACAGAATTTGTGTACTAAATATATTATGTTTATCTTCATAAAATAAATAAATAAAATAACTTTACGCTGTATCCCGCACACAGCAGGTTAGGTAGAGGGAAACTAGTGTTAAGACACTCCGCTCCCCACTTTCCGCCGAATTCTAGAGGTATTGTGTGTTGAGTGGCGGAACTCAACGTCGTGCTTTGCCCCGATACCAGAGCAAAGAAATGAAATTATAAATGTAAATAAATACTTCATTTCCTGTAGTGGGAATCGAACCCACAACCAGCCTTATAACATATTGAGAAGTACATTTGCCACTTGCGATTTCGGGATATTGAATGGGTAAAGGAACTAAATGGTAGACTTGGACCAACTATACTGCGGTCACAGAATCGTAAATATAAACTAATATCTGTTATAATTATTGGAAATCTTTTTCTTTTGAAAATAATTACGATAGCGTCTAGTGTGAAGGCACTGTGTTCTCAACTTCACACTAGACGCTATCGTCATTAGTAGTATACGAGTATCGAGTATCTGCTCTAATTCGAGACACTATGAAGAGGAAATTAATGCTGCACATTGTTTGTAAACGCGAAAAATTGTGGGTTCGATTCCCACTCGAGATAATGAAATATTTCATATTTTAATTTCTTTGCTCTGGTGTCGAGGCAAAGTGCATCGTTAAGTTCTGCCCCACAACACGCAATGCCTCCAGAATTCGGCGGAAAGTGGGGAGCGGAATGTCTTAAAACTAGGCTTCCGTCTGCTTACCCTGTGTACGCGGGATACAGCCTGAAGCGGAAAAAAGAATTGTTTCGACAGATCATTGCCCCAAATGGGAACCTAACTCACAACCGTCGTGTTTACAGGTGGCCTTAATTTACGGAGAATAATACCAAAAAAAAAATTGCAAAAGAAGCCTTGGATGTCTTTATGCTTATAGTAAGCAAATAAAGAACACCATTGTTTTACGAGATACAACAAATCGACTCAAGGCAATATTAAAAAGCAATTTTGCATTTCAAATGAGAGCATTTCATTGAAACAGTATTAATATTGTATCAAGATCACCTTCACTTGTACTTACTACTGAAAATAGGGCTTTTTTAAAGACGTCATACGTTTTATATATGGATATCACCGGTTCTTCTCAGGTCTGAGGCAGTAACTTTAGTGAACCGGTGCTTGAAATTAAATTAATTGATGTTCAAAACATGAAGCTTAAAAAACATGAAAATAAAAAGTTACTTTTTATTTTTGACTATAAAGACTAGTCGTGGCGCAGGGGCATAAACGTGCGACTCTAAACGCGACAGTTTGTGAATTCGATTCCCACTCGGAGGAATGATATATTTAATATTTTTATCGTCTCGAAATGTAACGAGGCCATTCAACATGCAGTGTCTTTAGAATTTCGTAGAAAGTGGGAAATAGAAGTGTCTTATTCGGGACCGTGCGTACATATGCTAGGTGACCAGGTTCCCGACATTGTTATACTGCCTACACTGTTATGTGCGGAATACAACGTGAGGCTAAAAAAAACTTTCTCTCCACTCAGGAGAAATAATTAATCATTATAATATTTAGTCGTTCATAAAAAGAAATATATTTATTCTAATTTTTTCTTAGTGGTGAAACAAATGAGGATCCTATGAATTTAAAAGAATTTAAGTAAATATTATTAATTATTTATTATTTAGATAACAGTCGTCCAGTCTTGAGGCTGTATTACACAATATATTAGAAAACGAAGATTACTAACGTTAAACAATCTGACCAAGGTCATTGTGCAATCTTTTATTTCGGTCAGAGAAAGTGTGCGGTCGCTATCGATACTGACGAAAAACGAATTTACAAGAGTTTTAGTAATTATGCCGCTCCGTACGTAATATGTAATTAACAATTCAAAAATATAAAATACTGAGGCCGTCGTGACGCAGTGGCGCTAGTGTGTGACTGTAACGCAGTTGTGGATTCGATTCCCATTCGGAAGAAGTAAATATTTAATATTATTATTTCCTTGCTCTGGTAACGAGCAATCTGTAAGCATTGAGCTCTGTCACTCAACAATGCCACATAGTTATCATTTGTTCTATAGTTAATGTGTCGTTTCGTTATTTAAATTTTAACGTTAAATATTTTTGATACATCTCCAACGTGTTACTATTTGTTTTATCCTTTGAGTCATCTATTTATATTAGTATATTTGTATATCATCAGCATTTTTTTGAATTTAAGAATTTACGGATTACTATATTTATCTTAGAATAACCGGAAACTAATGAAACCAGAGATAATATTATAAAGTTTTCCAGAAACTATTTATCGGAATTAAGCAAATGACTATTAAATATTGATTATGAAGAGAGATGATCTCGTCCCCATATATCTACAGTTGGGTCGCAAGCAGTGCTGCCAGACGTCCCGATTTTGGCAGGACGTCCTCCTGATTTTATAGATATAGAATTGGATGACCCGAGTGGGCCAGGCATGGTGCTGTTTTTTGTGGATTATGGCTTAATAATAATATCTACTACAAACTGCATTAATTCCAACATTCTTGTGTATAATGTGCTCACTTTAAGGCAAATATTAGCTTTGACAATCACAAAAGTAAACGTAGAAGCACCACGCGGTATTTATTGAACAAATCATTGTGGTTGATTGAACATACGCATATTATATTACGACTAACTTCTT
>DWMY01003088.1:0-10724 GCA_018249775.1 Heliconius hecalesia formosus
ACGTCTCGATAAATGCCAATATAAATATTGGTATGTTCATTTTGTTTATTGGCTTATTATGTGGTTTCTACCTATCCGCAGTGATCGTGAATTCGATTCTCTCAACAAAAATGCACTGGCATATTAAGTTCAGATACTGAACACTGAATATCTCAAAAATATGCAGAAATATGAAAAAATATGATATGACACGACTGGTCGTGGGTTCAATTCCCACTCGAGAAAATGAAATATTTATTTAAAATTTATGTTTTCATTTTTTTCGCTCTGGTGACGAGGCAAAGACCTGCATTAAGTCCCGCCACTCAACACGCAATGCCAAATGAGTTAAAACATAAATGAGAATCGAGTAAGCTATAGAAAACCCGGGATTATAAAACACTTGCAAAGTTAATATTAGAAAGTGATATTTCTGTAACATATTAATCAATGAGAGCTACGGGGTATCTTTATAATGACTTATTTTTTTATTTATTTATTTTCAGCTTCACGCTGTATCCCGTATATATCCCGTATATCCCGCAGGGTAGGTAGAGGGAACCTAGTGATATGACACTTAATTTAAGCCAAATAGCTCCCATTTCATGTTAAGTGGCGAATCTTAACGTTTCATTTTTCTTTTGTCAGATAAACTTAACCAATATTTAACCAAAATTAATTTAATAAAAAGTTTTTTCATAAAAAATCTTAGATACATCGAATGAAAATGCAATCTTAGTGATTTTTAAAACCATGCCGTTAATCTTCGACAAGCGTACCTTGTTATTTATACGTTTATTACTATTTGTAGCGCGTAGTTTCGGTTGAAGGGAACGGATGGCGGTATATACCGTACGGCTTAAATTTTATAACTTGATTGATACTTTAAGACATCACTGGCCCTTAAATATTGTATTAGACAAACAATAAAAAGCACGGTTCTTGAGAAAATAATAAATTATATTTCGTAACTCAATGCCGTATTTAGTTGAAACTATGTTGAACCTACTAAGTTCAAATATTTGGTATGACATTTATTTCATTATAGAGAAATAAAAATATTTGGTATTACTTATTAAGAAAACGTATAAAAATTCAAATGTACCAATGTCAATTTTCGGGACATTTTACTTGGAGTGGTGGAACTCAACACCTCGCTGTATTTACTAATCATTTCCATAGAATCCTAGATCATTCACACATACGTCGTGTTTCCAATCAGATATTTCCCCACTACTACTATGACCTATACTAATATACATGTATCTAAATATGTGTATCTGCATAAGCTGTAAGAGACTTTTTGCCGACTTCACGAAATATAGCAGCAACGTGAAAACTAAGAAAATACGTTTGAAATTATATATACATAACTACTTAACTTACTACTTAACAAAATGGTAAAAAAAAATATGTTGATAAATTTAGAAATACTTTCGATGTTTTCTAAAATGTAACAACGGTTTTAAATTCTAATAGGGTAGAGTTATCTATTGCTGTCGGGTACCAGAGTTGACTACTGGTCTGGACGTCGTTATGATAAGAGACTACTGTTGCATTGTTTATTGCTTTATAGATGTCTATTATTAGCTTCACGCTGAATCCCGCACACCGTAGGGTAGGCAGAGGGAACCTAGTGTCAAGACACTCCGTTCCCCACTTTCTGTCGAATTCTGGAGGCATTGCGTGTTGAGTGGCAGTACTCAACGCCGCGCTTTGCCTCGACACCAGAGCGAAGAAATGGAAATATACATTTAAGTAAATACTTCATCTCCTCTAGTGGGGATCGAACCCACAACCAGTCGGTTTTATAGTCACACTTTGTGCCACTGTCCACGACTGGCCTCTGGATTTCTACAATATATAATATCAAGTAAAGTACTGTAAATGAACTTTGATTTAAAAGAACGCCACGGCGTTTTGCGCTCCGTCCTCTCTGGTTACGAATAAAGCGTATAAGAATCCCATTTATGAATTCCCATTCGGAATTGAAATTGAACCCATAACCATTGCAGCCAGACGCTGTCCCACATACTCACAATGACTTTAAAATAAACTAAATGACAGGTTCTTAAAGAAAACAAAAATAAGCTTACAATCGATACTTTAAATGTCTTCCCTTTGTTCGATAAACCGTTTGGTATAGCACAGTATGCACTTAACGTACAAGTTAATTATGCGCGGGCGCAGGTCCCCCGGTATCTTAGATAACGTTATCACTTAACTCTACATAGTGAAATGCTTTCCAATACTGATTAAGATTTCATCGAGTCAAGTAAAGCTGTTTTATGATAGTATCTAGTCAGATTAATTAATAAATTGTTATTTTTTGTGGATAATTGGCTGTAACCATTCATACGTAGAGAAAGATATTTGACAAAATTCTTACTACGTTATTTTCTTATATTTTATAGATATGTATATTTTTGATTGTAAAGATGACAGTTGAGTTTGATCTTGTTTAATTTCATGTGAGGGGCTGAAATATTTTTCATACTTCACTCTAGTAAGAAGTCCAAACGCGGCGTCGCGTCGTGCAATGTGTTGACAATAGGATCATGCATGGGGAACGGTGTGTCTAAACACTATGTTTTGTCTCAAAACACATCGTTTATATTTATATGGATTGGATAATATAACAAAGGAAATAAAAAAATATATAAAATTGATATAACGGATATAGTATTCATTAATAAGAAGTTATTAAGTCTTAAAAAGTTCTAAGTAAAGAATTCTAGAAGCACCGGTCGTACTCTAACTGGACCAGAAAAAAAAATAGAAACAAATTGGATTCATATCTATTATACCACAAAATAATCTAAATTCTTTTTCATTTTCTTATTCACGAGTATAGTTTATTAATTACACTTTCTACGCATTATAAGACCGTTCAACTCAAAACTAAAAGAAGCTATATCAATAATATTTATTTACATCAAATAAAAATGTTATTAAAACACCACCGGGTAGGAACCTGCACTCATTAAAGTGCTACCGGCTTGCGACCATAAACTCTAATATACTCTTCTTATACAGAGTGGTTAAAAAAAATTTTGTTATTTCATTTAATATTTTATATGTAGTAATGTATTATAATAATGATAGTAAGAAGTATTAAGCTATTTCTTATTATTATAATAAACGGATGGGAAATGATAAATAAAATGTTTTTAAAGAAACTTTTTAGATTTTTTTTTATACTTTGCTTACAAGGTCAAGACGTTCCACAAATAACATAAAAATAGCCTCTCGAGAGAAAATAAATTCAGATTAACATTTTCTTCTTCAGTTTCATCTACATCCCGCTGGTAGCAGAATAGGCAGAGAAAAAAAAGGGCAAGAGAGCTTAAGATCAAAAACATTGATGGCATGGTATTGAGCGGCAGAACTAAATGCCGCACTTTTGTCTTTCCACAGGGGAGAAATCAAAATTCACTCCTCTGAGAATCAAACTCATGAATATCGCGTTGTATACATAACAATTACAATATATCCATTAAACATCAGCTGCATGTCCTTGGTGACTTCAATATAAGTCAAAATGAATATAACCTTTATTTATGTTATATTACACAAAGAGCATGCTGTATAAAAATGCGACATAGCGGCGGTCGGAGCGAGGGCGTAGCGGCGTTTTCAGTTAAATGCGTCTTATCTCGCCCTAATGGCCCCCGAACATGTCAATTCATCACCCGTGTCTCACACGCTCTCGTTCTCAATAATCCTTTTGAGGATGTGGATGCTGTATGGACCAGTGATACCTGCCGTATAGAAAAAAAACGTTAGTTAAGTACATGTAAGCGTAAAGTCTAATGGTTAGGAAATGATTGCCAAGTAGAAGGTTATAGATTTGATTTTGAACTATTAGAATATTCGTTCTTTATATTAGTAGCTAATACTTTAAAAACAACTACATTAAGTGTTTCTTTCAGTCCATTTAAGCAGCTTTACAATTAGAATATATAGAACAAAGAGACTCAACACTAGAAATCCGCCTTTCTCTACTAATTATAGGTACAGACTAAAAATAAACCTAAATAAATCAAAAATTACGTTAAAAATCTCACAGATACTCAAGTAGCGTATTAAAATTTTAACTTTGGCCAATAAAAACCATTCTCGTATACAAATCATGCGTACAGCAATAACAAAAACGTTACCGATTTTTATGGGCCATTCAATCCACATAAAATTTGGTTCATTTTAATATCGTCACCTTATTTCGCGTGTAAATAAACAAAGTGTGGAATAAAAGCCGACGGAAGCTGTTTCTAAACGTTCGATAAGACGACGCCGACAAAAGGGTTAATACGTTTAGAACGTATAAATCAAGTAGCGTTGTTATCACAAGCACAATTAAGACATCGGCGCGGGCGCATGTATGGCCTTTTTCTCTAAATTAAGGAATGTCAGTCGTTGTTTTTTTGTTTTTTGTTAACATGTAATAAATTATAAGTTTTTTCTTCTTATTTTTTAAGATTTTATGTCATTGTTGGTAGGTATTTCTGCAGATAATGTAATGGCAGTAGATAAATTTAATAAAGAAAGCTGCTTAATTTTTTCCTACAAATCAGGATAGACAGAGACAATTTGGAATCCAATCACTTAATTCACACCTTTCCACATTTTCCAATTTTTATCCAAATTTGAAAATCCAGTCTAATTAATCCAGGATAATAGATTTATTTGGTACTAATGTAATACAAATATCATATTTTTAGCAGCCATTGTGCCAAAGCTTAGATGTATCTGTTTTTTATGTTTATGGGTTCCAATCAACTAGCAGGAAATATAAAATACAGAATATTTGAATCTATATGTTTAGCTGGTTTGTGAAGATATAAAGACGTAAGTTCCACTGTCGTAATTTCACTGTTTTTTTTTTAAATTAACCTAGTGTCGCACGCACTGCCCAAGACGGCTGGACGACACAACTCAACGCAGCGCTTTGTCTTGTTACCAAAATTAATATATTTTATTTATTCCACCGAGTTCAAATCGTACACACATCCGTCACGCTTACACATTCAGAATACCTCTCTAACCTTATTCGAGTTCCCCATTTCATCACGTATTCAGTATTTATAAGTAATTTATTACTTACTATTTATAATTAATAGCACAGTATTTTTCTAATTAGATCTTATAAGTAATTAGCGCTATTTCCTACACTCGCGTATGTAAATCAATTAATCAGTGGATTTAGCTGGTTTTTTCCTTTCGGCAAGTTTTTTTTTTTATTATATCATGTTATAGGCAATAACTTTAATCATAGTTCCGCTTTTTTTTATATTTCTACATAATCATGGTAGCAGATTCCGTTTCTGTTGAGCTGGTTGATATTATTACTAATTAAATGAGAATATAAAAAAAAATGTTGTAATGTTGTACCATTACTAGTCTATATTTCAGTACTTTTAACAGTTACTGAGTAAATTTATTGTGCTTTTTTAAAAAACTTAGGGCCAGTTCCACCACTGGCTGTTAAAGTCCCGGGCAGCCTTATCTATTAGATAAGGTATTATTTTTGGTTTCACAGGTCTCGAATAGTATATCTAGATACACATTTGACACATGCATTTCACTTATTTGTAATTTAAAAGTGTAACAAATAGTATGGATTATTACCTACTGTTATCGTTCTTTAATGAGGAAATTATCCTTGAAAATATAAGAAACAGTTATTTTGTATTTTCATCATCTGTCTGTGAGATAGTATTCATTATAAGTATACTAACATATATGAAACTTTATTCGTAACCGGTGGAGCTGGCCCTTAGAAAAATAAACATCGTCCTTATTTGCAGTAGATAGTCAATTTTCATAATAAGTCACTGTATTTTCGATTTATACCTATTTAGGTCCATAACCTCTTTCGTTTTTATCATATATTAAAATAACAACACAAACATCTAATGAAATATTACTACAATATCATATACACCTCGCTCGTCTCGTCCACTGTCATCAACCCGCGTATACTCTATACATGCTCTCCGTCTAGAGGTACCTCTCTAGCTTTTTACATGACTTTCCTTCTATATCATGGATACTTTTTTTTCAGCTTTACGCTGTATCCTACATTTAGCAGGGTAGGCGGAGGGAACCTACTGTTAAGACACTCCGTTACTCAGTTTACGCCAAAATTTCGAGACATTGCCCTGTTACCAGAACGAAGAATTGAAAATATTAATAAATAAATGGCCAGTCGTGACGCCAGTCACACTTCGTGCCACTGCGACATGACGGCCTCGTATCATCGATAATGTGTTCTTGAAAGTCAACCAAGCCTTCAAGCCTTCTTCTTTAAGCTTCATATATCTAACTTGCAAAATTGACTTCTTTCAATATATAGATATGATCTATGCTTGCTACTACGCAACCTTGGGTACGACTCGCTCTTGGCCATTTTTTTTTGTTCTCATTTTCTTATTATTGCCTTATATCTCTTATTCTATATACCATTAGTATAGTAGTAGTAGTCTGTTAACCTCTCAGATATTCACAGGAATTATTTTAAAATTGTAGTTTCGTACATATGTATAAGTACCTACATATGTATTATGCTCTATGTACTGAACTGAATTTGAACCCACAATCAACAGACACTTTTTAGTTTCTATAGCTTTTCTAGCATATAACCGCGCGTTCGTCATAGAAACTATAGGAACTATTAAATTTGTGTATTACAGCCTCTATTCTTTTCTTCTTCTCTCTTATATTCTACTCGAATCCGAATCAGTAATTCCTGAGATTAAAGGGTTCTACCAAAAAGGAACTTTAGCTTTATAATATTAGTATCGATTGCAAAAACAACGTGAAACGGATATTTCTAAATAGATGTATATGGTATTAAAAAACTAAATATCCTACTATATTTGTAATATACTGTATTTGTTTTGTAAAAGTATCAGTAAAGTTACTTTAAAGAGAAACTGTGGCGGAAAGACAGATATAGATATGTTATAATTATGATTCATATTTAATATTAATATATACTTACATGCCTAATACTGCTGTAATACTACTAGTCGCCTTTAGCTTTCGCTTCTAATGTATATTTACATAAAAGTGTTATTGTCTTATTATTCTTAGAAAGAAGTTGTTGATGTTCTGTCCGATTTTGAGACCCAATATTAGGCTTTGTCATTTTAGACCGAAAACAGATTTTCGAAAATAGTATTTTGAAATAACGAAATGGTCATATTTCAAAATACTTGAGGAAGTATTTTGAAATATGACCATTTTCTTAGTTGGGGATTGAATCTGCAACCATTTCAATTAGTTTAACTCAGTTAGTCATAACTTAATATAATGTTAAAGATCTGTCACAATGTTGTGATAAAATTTTATTAATATACAAGCGCAGAGAGAATGAAATATTTCATATTTGGTAAAGAGGCGAAGCGCGGCGTCGACTTCCGCCACTCCACATGTAATGCCTCGAAAAAGTGGGTAAGAGAAATGTCTCAATGGGAACGGAGTAACATAACACTAGGTTCCCAAGCCTCCTTTACAGACCTTGCCATGTGTGGGATACAGCGTGAAGCAAAAGATAAACAAATATCTTACAAATGTTAGTAGACTAGATTTTCCCTGTGACTTCGCAGACATATTCTTAGTGCCCGAGGTAACTCAACCGCAGTGGGTTAATGTGAAACAATTAATATAAGCTATATATATAGCCTTCCCCGATAAATGTATCATTCAATACAAAAACATTTTTTCAACGAATCAGTAGTTCTTGAGATTATCGCATTCAACCAAACAAACTCTTCAGCTTTATAATATTAAACACTAATACCTCCTAATAACTCTTGACAGCCTCAACGGATGGAAGTAATAAAACAAACTTGATACATAACAAAACTAAATTAGGTCCAACTAAATAAATTTCTATAATTCAGAATATTCTTGTTTTCTATATAGGTATAGGCCTGGCACGACGTGGCGGTCTAATAAAGCGTGCGAAATAATTACATTCCTTAATAATTAATGTTGCAAGAAAAATTGTATGCCTTCCAGCGAAATGATATAGTATAAGGGCAGTTCTACACGTGCCTTTAAGTGGGATAGGAACGACTGATTCACTCGTGTACATTATACATATTATATTTATTTTGTCAGTACTTAAATAGTATTGAAGATGTGTTTTAGTGATAAATAAAGCATTTTAAATTAGCAAGTGCTAAGACACTCCATTCCCATTTTTCCGCCCGATTTTCCAATTATTGTGAGTTAAATTGTAAATGAAATTGAATGAAAATAATTCTTTTCCATGGAAATCGAATCCACAACTATATATTTACAGTCGTATGCCGCTTTCCCAACGACATCCCCACGGTGCTGTAGATCTTATTTGTTTTTCTATAAACTTTCAAGCTATGATCATAATATTTTATAAATAAGCCTCTTTAAACAAGTTCTGGGGAGCTTAAACACATTATGAAAAATTGTCATACAACTGCTATCAAGAAAGTTTTTGTTTTTGCTATTTTCTATTAATAAATTAGAAAACAAATCCAAATAGAATAGAATTTATTTTTCACGTATCATATCTATTATCTTATTAAAAATCTTACTATCTGACATAAGCTGTGTAGAAAAACCTTTACGCATAAACTCTTGATAGCATCGTAAGACCGCCGCCGGCTACCGGGCGGCTAAGCGACGATTACCCACCACTCCTCTTTTTTCCAACTGATGCGAGATTATCGATAAAATAATTAAATGGTTACTCTCAAAATCGATCCCGAATCGAGTGTTGTTATCGGATGCGTTATTTGTTCGTTTTCGGCTGAGAGACTGGTTTTAGGCCACAATTTTTGCCTGTTCTTTTATTTTTGGCTTTCCTTTTGGATATATTTTGTTGTTTTTTTTTTTGGATATTTTTTGGTGTGTATGGGTATTGTTGATGTTTATGGTAGTGTTCATAGATTTGATTTTAAAGCATGATTCATATCAAATAGGTATATAACAACATATGAAATAACATAGGAAAAAAAACGTTTAAATTGCGGGCGATTACTCGAAATATAAAAATAAAATATTCTAATTGTAATTGGATTATAGAATAAATAGGTAATAGTTAATGAGACTGTCGTTACGCAGTGGCACAAGCGTGCGGCTGTAAGCGTGACGGTTGTGGGTTCGATTGCCACTCGGAGGAGTGAAATATTTAACATTTTTATTTTCCTCGCTCTGGTGATGAGGCAAAAAGCGTTGTTGAGTTCCGCCACTCAACACGCAATGCTTCAGGTATTCGGCAGAAAATGGTGGACTGAAATATCTTAACCGGGTTCCTTTTGCCTACCTTGCTATGCACGGGATACATTGTGAAATAAAAAAAAATAGTTACTAGAATAGTTACTAGAATCTAACTAACTAACTTTATCGCTTTTGCGCTTTCACCACGTTTGTTGTTTTCACCACTCCATTTCTTATTAGAATGATTTAAAAAAAGTATCTCTAGTATCTCTAGTGTTTTAGTAATTCCTGTGGGTTGTCCAAATAAATTACCAATTGAGACCATCGTCTGTCTGCTAATGCGTAGGTTGTGGGTCCTATCACATCGCCGTGGCCGAATTAATGAAATTATTAGTTTAATAATATTACGGACAACTAGAATCCTAATAAGCGAGTTCTATGGGTAAACTTTAAGGACAAATAACTTCCGCTTCTAAGACTAGGATCTTAAATAGAATCTAATTCCAATATAAAAATTAAGAAAGAAAGTAAATAAAGCAAATAAGAAAAGCATAGAAAAAGGAACAAAATACATACATTGCTAAAATTCTATTAACTATTATAAATCTAATTTGGTGACATGTAAGCTCATGCTATATTAATAATATTAGATAAATATTAATAAAATAAATCAGCTTCACGCTATGTATAATAACCTAACGCTATGCATAATAACCTATAGAGCCTTCCTCGATAACTAGACCGTCCAACACATTTTTTTTTCAGTTTGTACTTTGTACCATGTAAGAGTGCAAGTGTAAACGCGACAGATTGCGGGTTCGATTTCCACTCGAGCAAATATCCGCCACTCAACACGCAATGCCTCCAGAATTAGGTAGAATGTACGGAGCTGAAGTATTTTAATGAAGAAAAGAACGGAGTGTCTAAATACTATGTTAGGCTACCAAGTTCCCATTGGCTATGTGCGTGATACTGTGTGAAGCTAAAAAAAAATGTAGTTCCTAAGATCAACGCGTGCAACCTAACAAACTCTTCAACCTTATAATATTAGTATAGATATAAATGTACAATGAAACGTGATGTATTCGTATAATTAAAATAAATTACCCTTATGAAAGCTCAATGGATAACAATTAATGTGTTTTGAATAATGAATACGTAATATTGTGTTTTTTTTAATATATTATGTCGTATGCTTTAAAATTATACATTTATTTGCAATTTTTTATTGTTGTTAAAAGATAAACGAGATGACTTTTTAATACATTTTTTTTAGCTTTACGCTGTATCCGTTTAGTGTTTTAAGACACTCCTTTTTCTATTTTGCGCCAAATTTTCGAGACATTTCGAGACATTTTCGAGACAACCATCACTGTTATTCAGCAGAAAGCAGAAAAGAGTGCTTAGACGGATTCTGGAGGCGTGTTCTCTAGGCTGAGTGGCGGAACTCAACGCCGAGCTTTTCCTCATCACAGGAGCGAAGAATTGGAAAAGGAGGAAAGGAAATATTAAATATTCTATTTCCCCGATTGGGAATT